>NW_004624797.1:8667104-8681279 GCF_000247695.1 Heterocephalus glaber
AATATTTAAATTAATAATAATAAATTAATAATTAAATTAATAATAATAGTGAAATAATTACAGCTGAAATGACATATCTGAGATTTACTTCAAAATAACCCAAGAAAGAGGAGAATGAATTGGGGATATAAATGGTATAGGACTGGTTGAGAACTGTTGGAAGTGAGTAATGAGTACAAGGAGACTCTTATTTCTCTGTGTACTTTTGCTTATGTTTGAAATTACTCACAATTTGTTTTTAAAAAAAGGTACATTAATTGTGATGTTCTGAAACAACTTATGGTGCTTTCACAAGTAATGTTTTAATATTTTATGCAATGTTTACAAAAGATTTTCAAATAAAACAGTATGTCAGATTAATAATATAATACCTGCAATTTAAGTACAAGATTGTCAAAAAGCACTATTTTCAATAAGCAGGAGGTTTATGGTAACCTCATTATAAACTCTGGTGCTTAGTCTTTCTCACCAAAAAAAAAAATTTATAAACAATGTATCCCTTGAAATAAATCTACAGGTTCTTGGAGAGAACTCCAGTTATTTGAAACATAGTTTAAAACAATGCAAATACAGAAAGTGTGCTGACATATTTTGATTTTAAAGCAATTCATCAGGAAAACAATATGCTTTTTTAACTAACCTTCTTTTCCCCTCTTTCCAGAATCGTTGTAATGTCTTCATCTGTCAGCTCAGTTTCTTTAGAAGCAAAAACATGGGTGGCTCCATGACGTATCATTTGTAACATTTCCTCTTTTGCCAGCTTGTTAGATTGTTGATCAATGAGTCTTCCTAATAATAAAAATTTAAATTGCACATATTCAACCAATTTTTTTCAAAGAAAGCATAGCTTAATAGTTTTAATCAGACGCTACTACATTAAACCATACATAAAGCAATTTTATTAAGAAAACATCAGTGAGCTTTAGTTATTTGTCTCATGACAGCCCTACAAGTGTTTCTTCTACCATATTTTCTTTTACACTATGAATTTCCTTCAGTTAAAACTCAGGAGATAAACTTCTTTTTCATGTCCAAACTTTGTTTTTCAGATCAAATTTCTTTGTAATGAAAGATACCCTCTAAAATATATGTTTAAAGTATTGTATAGCTAAACATTTTAACTGCTAAATAATATCAGGTACTTCAAAAGGCATGTCAGAGGCATTCAACTATAAGCTAGTTATGTTCTACTACTCCAAATACTGAATGCAAGGGTTTCAATTAGGAAGAAAAGATTTCAATTAACATTTTGCAGCCAACTTTTTTCTCTAAGTTTGTAAATTTTGGTAAACCTTTATTATAAGTGATCTCCTTTAAAGAAATTTGTTTTTGCAAAAAACACCTAATTAAGATTATACATATAAATACCTTGTTGTATAACAATTGAATCAAGTCTCAGTTTTATCTCAGCTCTCTCTACAATTCTTTCTTCAACAGTGTCGTCAGTGATGAGACGGAATACACGTACTGGCTTCTTCTGGCCAATACGATGTGCTCGATCCTAATAGAAAGAGTCCTAAAATTTAGAGTATAGCCAGCATATGCTGTAAAATTCTAAAAATAAAATTAGTTCATCTCATTAGACCTGTAACTTTTGAAAGAAGTATGATGAATGTTAAGCATGTCCAGAGATGGCCAGGAACAAAGAAAAATGCAAATATTATACAGTACCGGTACTAAGAAACTTCCAGAAGGGCAAAAGGCAAAGCCCATTTAAGATGAGGACAAGAGGCATCAAAAACTTTTTGTATTGAGTTACTAAGTAACTTTAAGCCACTAAACACAAACATCTTCCAAGCTAGCAAGGAGTTTTATAAGCAAAGAATAAAGTAGATAGAAAGGGTTGCTATGGTAGCAAAAGTCTGCTTTATCTCATCATCAAGCAGTTCTTTCCGCTCACCAAGGCAATTCAGGGATATGCAGCAAAAGGTTGTAAAAATTAATGGGATATTAATATCCTTACTATGCAGTGGTCTAAAATGAGCCTATGGTTTATAATTGGCAAAGGCAACAGGTGGTAACTTCTGGTAACCTAGGAATAGTGATTTTAAAATATGGAAACTGCTAGAGCAAATAGGTAGAGGGAGAAGGGTAGTGGGGTGGGGGGGGAACACTAAAGAAACGGTTCCAAACAACCCTTGTACTAAATATAAAATGCTAGAAACCAGTAACAAAGTTTCAATAAAGCACATTAAAAGGAAATGTAATACTCTACACACACTTAAAATTTTACACTCCAACCATTAAGTCCGGAAAGACTGGCTGCACTCTTGATACTTCTTAGGAAATGAAGTGCTATCGCCATTAGATGTTCTAGCTCAGTACCACTGTAACTTACTGGAGCTTACTACTACTTAGTTAAATACAACAGATAGTCTGAAATCATGCTAAAGTAGTAATACTTATACTTTTTAAATATCCTAAAGGTCAATATTTTTAAGTTCTCTATTATAAATGGAAAAGACATAAATTACACCTCATTGGAATATGACCTTTCAATGTTTCCCCAAAAAAGTTAATTGTCCCAATTTTTTCTTGGGATTTTGGATACACAGCAATTTCGCATCTTTTTACTTATGAAATTACATTTCTTTACCATAAAATGTTAGTATCCTCTCCAATATTCAGGAAAGGGAAAAAAATTACACTTCTATTTTATGATAAAACCCAAGATGTGAGCTGTGTTTTGTTTTCATTTCTTGTTTTATTTTCAATTAGCACAACAATTAATTTCCAGAATAATCTACACTAACTTCTACAAAACTTCCCCAAAATTGTTATCCTTTAATCATAAATTACCTTTGTGCTATATAATAACAATAATATTCTGAGCTATGATAAATTACTAATGTCATCAAGGACTACTTACCATAGCTTGTAGATCAACCTGTGGATTCCAGTCTGAATCATACAGGATGACCACATCAGCACTTGCTAAGTTAATTCCAAGACCTCCAGCCCTGGTACTCAGCATAAAGATGAATTTGCTACTGTTAGGAACATTAAAGGCCTCTATTGCCTCCTTTTTAGTTGATAAAGAAATAAAAACAAAGAAAAAAATTGTGTTACCAGAGTCTTAAAAGATATTTTAACATGCATACAGAAAATCTTTACATACTTTATAACATTCTTTCTAAATATTCTTTATAATATTCATCCATCTTCAAAAATATTCAAACACATTTCTGTATATTATACTGGAATGGCTGCAGAAAACATACTATATTAAATGAAGATCTTTAAAAGCTTATATCAATAGAGACAGACAGGGCAATAACAGACAAATTTAGCTAAGCAAATAATAATTCATTTATATTGTTTTAAAACAATAATAGTGGGGCCAGGGATTTAGCTCAGTGGTTCTGCCGCCTGCCTCGCAAGCGCAAGGACCGGAGTTCGATCCCCGGTACCAAAAATAAATAAATAAAACAATAATAGTGAAAATATCCTAATTGATTAAGAACAGAAATATATCTGGAGAGTAAAATATCAAAAATCCCAACTTCATTCCCATTAGCTTATGGAGGATTGATACAGTGGATATGGCTTAGAAGATCAACCAAGAGAGTTCAAAGTTTAGAGATGGGAATCCGCAATAGATAAGGGCACAGTAAGAAGATAAGGCTTTTATCACTATGATGACAAGGAATAAACAAGGAAATAGGAGGAAAATCAAACAGTCAATCCCAGGGGTACTTAGTAAAGAATATTAAAGATTAATGAGATGTTAATAACCATTATATAAAGATCTCACACAAATTAATTAGAAAAATACTAAGACTCTAATAGGAAAATGATTCCCCCCAAAATGAACAATTCACAGAACAAATACATACAGACAAAACACACAGAAATAATGTTCAATTTCACTAGTACTTAAATGCAAACTAGAGCAACATAATACCAACTTTTGAAAATTAAAAAAATGATAATACTCAATGTTGACGAGGGGCGGTGCGACGGGCACTCTCATACATTGCTGCTGGGAGTTTAAATTGGTACAAACTTTCTGGAAAGCAATTTGGCAATATCATCAAGAGTCTTAAAAATGTTCATACCCTTTGACCCAGTAATTCCACTTCTAGGAATTTATCCTAAGGAAATAATCAGAGATGAGCACAAAAGTTTATGTGTAAGGATTTTCACTGTAACATTATTTATAATAGTGAAAAATTGGAAATAACCTAAGCAATCAACAATAAGGGGATGACTTATATGCAGCATATCTACAGGATGAAATATTATCCTAAAATTATTTTTACAATGACTTTTATTACTGACAAAGAAAAGTACAATATCATTTTGAGTAAAAAGCATCAGGATACTGAACCTTATAGTAAATATGACATTAATTACTTATATGTATTTTATCTATTCATAAAATGATTAGCCAGAAATACTTCACTTTCCAAATTTTCTTCAGCACTTCTATATTACTCGTATAATCACAGAATGCAGGAAGGTTTTTTTTATAGGAATGGACCGGCATGGTCAAAGCTGTAGGCCGAGAAGGTGACCCTGGTTGCCATAGTCAGTAGAGCATGTCAAAGGGGTAGTACAGAAAGCAGCATAGTGTAGTGAGAGGCACGTTGGTGTAGAAGAAATAGCAAAAACCAGGGTGTGAAACACAACTCTACCATTTCTTACATCTATCATTCTGGGCAAGCAGTTAACCTTTCTGAAACATAGTTTCACATGTAGAAAATTATACCAATATTTCACCTGGCTACTTCGAGAATTCAATTGGAACTTTAAGTTGCCTAGCTTATAGTAATTACTTGACAAATGTTAGTTCCTTTCTTTATAAAAGTGAGAGGGCCAATTATGCCAGAGGATGAACAGAGGCTGAGCTACCTGAATTTTGCTGTAGTCATGAGAAAAGGACAAATCTGAGAACTGATAAAAATTATTTCATTACAACTTGCGCAAAATCAGAGTTGAGGAATCAAATGTAGTTTTCCCCTTCTTGTTGGGAAGACAGATGAAATGATGTTGCGGACAACAACATAATGGAAAAGCAGGGCATCTCCAAGAAAAAGTGGACAGCTCTGATTTTGCTTTTGATTTTAAATTCAATACATGCAATTCAAAATCTCTGAAGGGAGAATTTTATTTGAAATTTCAAAAACCAGAAGAATTTAGACACAAATGGGTAATGAGCAGAGATAGCAGTCAGAAGTAAGGTCAGAACCATTCTGCCTGGGTTTCCTTTTCATTCTAGAAAGAAGGGTCATCTTGAATGGTACTAGAGAGGCTATACTTAATGTAGATTTGGAGAAACTAGTTCTCAGGAACAAATCCGCAAAAGCCTAGTAAAGCTTCAAATCACCATCTCAGAGAGAGTTAAAAAGCTATACAGCAGAAAGCAATGTATGCTTTGAAATGTCCCCTTAAGTGTAAATGTTGCCACAACCATTTCCCTACTGTGGCTAGCAGAAAATCCTTAATATGAAAAGGACCTGAGTCTTGCTACAACCAGACTTCAAAAAAAGCATCCAAGACATAGAGTTAAGTATTGTCACAGCTATGAAAAGAGAAGGGCATGAGTAGAGAATCCTGCGACCTGAAAAGAGGCCCTGAAGCCAAGAAAAACATATGTACAGTTCGTGGTATGTGCCATGCACTGCCCTATGTAGTTTAAAATTGTGTTTGTACCCATTATATCCACTGACACTCATAACAACATTGTCGGAAGTAAGAAACATAAGTATTAATTTCATCCTTACAATATAGTCAAAGATACAGAAACTCAGAGAATAAAATAGCTTGTGTACAATGCAAACTAGTTCTGGTACTAAAATTCAGGTCTTCTGAAACCAAGTTCAGTGCATTTTACAATATGTCATAAAGACTTTTTCCCAGAACCTGAGTATAGACTTAAAACAGAAGTCAAAGACAGAGCCCTGCAAGATCACAGAGGAGAAGATAAATCAGCAAAGCTTTCCCAAAAAAGTGCTTTAAAGGGCTTAAAATGTATTAGACCCATGGCATTGATTAGGAATAATCTAAAGCCCTATGAGAATTTCCAGATTCGAGGAAGATATGGATACCGAGTAGCTGAATGATTCATTCCTACATACCAATCTTTTAGTATGCTGAGATCCAAAATTCATTATAAGTGCCCATACCTATACTGTCCTATTCAGCTTTTTACAAAATCCCTTTAAGACCAAGGTTATTCCTTTTACAGATTACTACATTGCGTGACTCTTAAGGGTTGCTCATAAACCAGCAAAATCTCAACCATTCAACAGCCCAAATGGTCTACAGGAAGAGTCAAATCCAAAGAAGAAAACTTTAGGGTCAGAGATACCATTGCTTAGAAGAGATAAGGATGAAATGACGTAGTTCCCTCTACATAAGTGAGTATGTCTTCAAAGACCCTGGAAAGAATGCTTTGTAAGGAGTTAGTGGGATGGAAGCCAAATTGGAGTCTGGAAAGGTGGCAGTGAGAAATTCAATGTGCCTTAGCTAATGAAGAGGCAAAAGTTCAAAACTATCTAATGATGAAAAACAATGCTTAACTAAACTTTGATTTCTGAAGTCTTGTTTTATTTTCTATTCCTCACCTCTCTTTCTTCATGTGGGGTTTGTCCATCCAGCCGACAATACTCATAACCACGCCACATACAATAATCTTCCAAAATGTCTAGCAAGCGAGTCATCTGGCTGAAAATGAGAACCCTTGAACCTAAAACATTTCACCAAGGAAAGCAAATTATACACCTTGTTTAAAACTGACTTGAAAGTTATAAAGCTAAATTATTATACATGAATATAGAGCACATCAACACTCCACTAAAAACTCACACACACACACACACACACACATATACCATGAAGGAACACTACATAAAATTATGCATCTGCTGAGTTATGCAATTTTAAGGTCTTCAAAAACGCTCCACACATCTTGAAATAACCTAAAGTCTCCCTTTACTTTGTCCCAAGGATAAGTGATGGGTCCATGCAATCTCTCACTGGACTACTGCAATAGTTTCCCAACTAGTCTACTGGTTCTAGTCTCTCATCTTCAGTAGATCCCCCATGCTGCTGCCAGGTTGGCTTCGTAACATACAGCACTGGTTAAGTCACTCTCCACAACCAAATCTTTGACTCTCCCTCTGCCTTCAAAATAAATGCTTCCTCTCCTTTTTCCAAAGGTTCACTCCTACACATTCTCCAGTGCTCACCTCAAACATCATCTTTATGAAGACTTTCCCAACTCCCAATATCTCAATATATCATAGCACTCATCACAATGAATTGCAACTATTCCTCCTCACTACACTGTGAGCTTCTCCAAGACAGAGACTGTTGTCTCATTCATCTTCAAATACCCAACCTGTAGGACAATTCCTAGCAAATGGTAAGTATTCAACAATGTCTGCTAATCAAGTGAATGAATATGTAAATTTTTATTCATATACAAATAATTAATATGAATTTATTCCATGCTAATTAAAAATTCATTACTCACCCTGTTCTTTGAGTCTTGACAATAGCTTATCCAAAACCACCATTTTGCCACTGTTGCTGACAATATGCTCATCTGTGGTATAAGGTGGACCAGGTTCAGCACCATCAAACAAATATGGATGATTACAACACTTTCGAAGCTGCATGAGAATGTTTAAGAGTCGCATCTTGTCCATCTTGCCAGCAGAGTTTAAAACATCAATATCTTTCATCAGGATTTTTGTATACCTAAAATTGTAAACTACAATTAATCATCAATGGTTAATTCCATAAGGAAATTTTCCCTTAGCAATCTGATTAGATTCCTGTTTAAAGATAGAAAATGAAGTCTAACTTAAAGACTAAGGGTACAGTTCAGTGATAAAGCATATGCATGGCATATGTGAGGCCCTGGCTTCAATCATAGGCATCAAAAAAATGTTTCATTTGAGACTAAATCTGAAAACCAAGAAACTAATGAAGATGTTAACATTTTAACTTGTATGTTGCTTACAGACCTGTTTGCTCCTGCTTTATCCATTATTAGCAACTGCCACCAGCTGATAATGACTCAAATAATTACATCTGAGAATTTTCCATTACCTACAAAATTTACTGAAAGCTGGTTCCCAACATAAAAACATGTTTGAGCTAAAAACAATCTCAATTTCTTATTCTTATCTTCACAGGTCATTTTTTGTCTGATCTTGCTCAATATTTTTTCATTATCTTTTCTAGAACTTCATTCATGCCAAAAGAGATCTACAAATACAACTGACCAATAACAGTATATAATTACAGTAATAGCTAACACATATTGAGTGTAAGCCCAGATATTGTGTCAAGGGCTTTGTATGAGTCACCCCCCTCAAACTTCATAACTCTGGTAAGTACTAGTACCATCCTCATTTTACAGATGGAAATTCAGGCAGTTAAAAGAAGTTAAACACTTATTCAGGGTTATAGAAAGGGACAAAGTGAGCTTTGAGCTTATGTATGAGTCCAAACAATATACTCAATCTCTATACTGGTGTTACAGAGAGCTATGTTTTACCAGTTTTATAAATACAATCTAATTCTATTTATGTAAGCAAAATTTCACTTCTTGTAGTAGAACTGTTACATTTTGAACATGTTCCATTTATGGCTCCTTGTGACTCCCCTTGTTAATTGCTGTTTTGCTTGTATTTAGCAAACCATTCAAGCTTCTATTTGTAATATCCACAATCACTAATGTTTTCATCATCATCAACATTACGGCTATAACTATTTGCACTGGTGGAAAAAGCAAGAGTAACTAACAAGTGTACCAGTGGCATTATCTCCCTTATCTTAACATCAACTTTCTAAGGTAATTATGATTATCCTTATTTTACAGAAAGGAAACAGGCTATGTAACTAGCCCAGATTAAACAGCTATGAAAAGGCAATGCATGGAATTCAAAGGCAGAACTATAGACTCTAAAACCTTTACTATTTCCCAGAGATTAAATAAGATACATATCAGTTTTCTATTATATTTGAATTATATAACTTATCACTTATGTATAAGATGTAATTTTTGAATTAAAGATACAACTAAACAACCACAAAGCTAATTTTTAGTAAATTCTTATACACAAACACAAATAAATAGAAATAGAAATAAAATAGCTCACCATTCTCGTTGCATCTTACTCAGTCCCAAGTAAATCTTTATCTCCTTTTTAGGAGGCAGACTCCTCTCTACATCAGTTTTTATACGACGTAACAAAAATGGTTTTAAAACCTAAAAAGTGACAGCTCTTGTAAACGCATGTAACCTACTTAATATTTCAGATTACGTATTTCATTAACAATTCTGTGAAATTTACTTTCCAATGTATAATCAGACAACAACTATCAGTAACAATTGCCAACTTTCTTGGTGAAGAACTACCAAGTAATGGGCTTTTAGAAAATAATAACAATGGGCTGGAAGTGTAGCTCTGGGATAAAACATATACTTAGCATTCACAAGGCCTTCAGTTCTATCTCAGCAGTTAAAAACATAGAGGATCTAACTTAGACATTTATGATTTGATGGTACAAAATACATTAAAAATTAAGGCAACAAGACTATTGACCACTGAATAAGCACTTAAGAACTTGTGTGTGTGTGTGTGTTTGTGTGTGTAGGGGGAGCGAATATTGGGTATTGGACCCAGGCCCTTTACACTGAGCACATACCCAGGCCTTTTTAAAATTTTTGAGACAGGGTCTCAATACACGGCCCCAAATGGACTTGAAATTGTGATCCTCCTGCTTCAGCCTCCCAGAGTGCTGGGATTACAGGTGTACACCACCATGTCCAGCTTGGAGAACTTTTTTTTTTTGAAAGCTGTTGTAATATAACAAGATATTTAAACCTGATAGGAAATCTGAAGTCAGACTTTTGATCAGAGTCTACAAAGTAGTTAAATAAATAAGAAGAAAATGATTCAATGTTAAGGAAGATCTGGATGAATAGAGAAAAAGGAAATCAGTATAGCTAGAAGACAGATTCTATCACAAGGAAATAATAGTGTTCCAATCCGTGGAGTACTTACCTACAATGTGTCAGACACTGCACTGTGAAATTTACATGAAGTATTTGACCCTTGTAATAAATATTTCACTGAAATGTAATTATTTCAATTTTACTAAGTTCACCCAAGTCACTTTGCTAATAAATGGCAGAAGCAGAATTCAATCCTAAACCGAGATGGTTCTAAAATCAACTCAGTCCCTCATTAGCTGTCAGGAGCCGGGGTATGTTCTTTAATTTTTCCAAGACTGTTCTTCATTCATTCATCCAAAAAATATTTATGGTAAATATTTTAAAGTTTTTATAACAAGGATGATGATAATTATTTCCAAGGCTGCTATGGAAACTGTGGTAGTACATTTGTAGAGATTAATCATGGTAGATAGTAAACTCTCTTATTATTAAAGATCTATAGGAAATTTAAAAAAGGAAAAGTATAAAGTAAGACTTCTGGTTTCTGATTTGATCTTAAACTGTCTAAGAGAGATTTTTAAGAGTTTAAACTGCTGTAACACAATTCATAATAGCTAAATTTCGGGAATGACCTATATACTCATTGACAAATGACTCAATAAAGGAAATGTAGAATATGTATACACAATGGAGTACTACTTAGTCATAAAGAATGATAAATAATTTAAAGGGCACATAAAAGGAAAATGATAGGAAATGAGGAGGTAGACTCTGTGGAGATGGGAATACAATCTGGGATGGGGAACGAGGGGATGATGAGGAAGGGAAAGTAAAAATGATTAAGATGCTAGATGTATATGCATCATTTTCCCAAGATGACTGTAATTATTATTACTGCATATATATATGGACAATAAACTTCTCTAAGATATTCAGGTAGGAAGACTCAGAAGGTAGTGGAATATGAAAAAACAGCAGTCTCCCCTTGTCCACCAGAGTGCGTTCCCACCTGTGGGTATCGGAAACATTAGGTTGTACAGAATCTTATATGCACTATGATTTTTCCTATACGTATATATGTATTAAAAGCTTCATTTATAAATTCAGCACAGTCAGAAATTATCATAACTAGTAAGATAATCAAAAAAGGGAACAACTGTAACAATACACTTTAATAAGTTATGCAAATGTGCTCCATCTAACATTTATGAATTTTTCAGTTAATACTTTGATCTGTAGATGACCTTGCGTAACTGAGATCATGGAAAGCAAAACCGTGGATAAGAGAGGGATACTGTATAGAGCTTAGGAGAAAGATACAAGGAGTAAATTTGGGAGTTATCAATAATATATATGTGGTAAGTGAAACGATGGAGTGGATTCTCAGGGAAACAAAGCAGGAACAAGTTTTCAGCAAGAGTGATTGGCAGTGGTAAATAGTACGAAAAGGTAAGATGTTGACAAAAAGGTGTACCCTACATTCAGGGGGTAGAAAATCACTGAAAACTGTGAGACAGGTTTCAGCTGCCTGTGATCAGTGGGTTCAGGAGTGGTCAGGAAGATAGGGAGTAGAGGAGAGGTAAACTACTCTTTAAAGAAGATGGCTGTCAAGGGAAGAAAAAAGAGACTCACAGGTATGGATACAGTGCAGAGGGGGAGCAGTGTTATGTGTGTGTGTGAGGATGAATGGGTGAGGATTTGAAAAATAAAGTGAGCCCTTGCTCCATGGGTCACAGCCCATCTGATTGACATTTACTAAAAGCAGAGCTTGCAATTGTAAATATGTATCTTTTGCAGCTCAGCAGGATCTCAGAAGAGTCTCAAGAATTTAACTAACAAAAGAGTAAGACCTCACACTTCAAGACTCCATGGAGGGCAGAATACTAATTTGGATAATTACCAGCCAACAGACACTGCTGGCCTAGTCTCATATATACTAACCAACTCTTGTACTTTCTCCTTTTGACTCTGAAGCCCTGAACTTTCCCTTACTTTCTTTTAGTTGGTTTTCTAAATCACTAATTTTAGAGGACACTCAGTTAAACTATATACAGTATTATCACTCTTCCATTGGTTTTACTAAAGAAAACACCTCTGACATATGGATTATGACAATAGGTGGCTAGGTAACTTTTCACAGTTTTCAGGGCCATTACAGTCAAAAACACTGACTCTTCATTTGGGCTTCCTCAGGTATCTGATGGGTGACCCATTGGTAGCCAAAAACTCCATTCTCAGATCATATTAATGCTGCCATTTTCTGAACATGTGTCTCGTGACAATCCATGAAGACTGATTATGCATGCACACACCATTGAAGACTTCACTTCCAATCACCCTTCCCCATGCCTTAAATCATACTGCTTCTTTACTCCATAAATATTCCCAAAAGAGTTCAAGACATGACATAAATATCCATGTTTATAGCAACATAATTTATAATACCTGAATCTTGAAAGTAGCCCATATGTTCATCAATGGATGAATGGATAAAGAAAATACAATTATTTATACACAATGAAGTACTACTCTGTCATAAAGAAGGATAAACTTAAGTCATCTGTAGGAAAATGGAGGTATCTAGAGACCACAATGTTAATTGAAGTAAATAAAACACACAAGTTTAAATGCTGCATAATTTCTCTTCTATAAGAAACCCAGAATATAAATAAACAGCAAAATAAAAGATAGATGGTAGGAAATAGGGAGATAGCTCTTTTACAAAAGGAAGAGAGCCAAGAGATGGAGGGAGAGGAAAGGGGATGCAAAAATAATTAAAATGTGTTATGTACATATACCAACTCTCCACAAGAAACATTAATTATGTACCACAAACACATATTAATAAAAAATAAATTAAAAAATAAAAAATAAAATGGACCACAAAACCATATGTGTTTTGAAGGTGATTAGATTGAGGCATCATAGCTGACTTGCTGTTTGGAGGTAGGGTAAAAACAGAAGAGGCAGGTCACTGTGGGCATGACCTGGAAGGGTGTATTTCCCTTCTTGGCTCCTCCCATGGCTCTCTGCTTCTTGGCTGCCATGAGGAGAGCAGCTTTCCTCTGCCAAGACCCTTACATCATTCACTTTTTATGATTAAGTATGCTGAACATGGACTGTAACTTCTAAAACATGAGCCAAAATACACCTCTCCTGCTTTAATTTGTTGATATGTTGCATTGTGTCCCACCAATAAAAAGGTGACTGACAACCACAAAAAAATGATGACTCGCCAAAAAAAAAATACATAATGGGGAAGCTGGGTGTGGTGGTTCACGCCTGTAATCCCAGCACTCGGGCCGGGCGCTGAAGCAGGAGAATCACAGTGAGTTTGAGGCCAGCCTGGGCTACATAGTGAGTTCAAGGCCAGCCTGAACTACCTAGCAAGATCCTGTCTCAAAAAAGGAAAAAGATAAATCATGCAGAAAAGTCCATAAGGAAACAGGAAGAGAGGAGACCTAGTGTCCATATGTAAGACTTAGCCACTGACCAAACAAAGGGTAACACTTCTCCTCAGACAGAAGTTTAACACAAATACAGATACCCTTAGAAGACAGACATGCTTGAGGGGAGTTCCTGCCCAGTAACTTCTATTTTCTCATTGAGAAGAAAAAGTCACCTTCTCAGAGGAGCAGAGGGCAGGAGATACCTGGGACAGAAGTCTTGAATGGGAAAAGTATGAAATAGCTTTTATAGGAAATAAGAAACAGGAAACAGGCCTATAGAACGCCACATAGAAGCTACAGTTTATCATAAAATCACAGCTCATGCTAGAGAACACAAAATCATAGTAGCTCCAGGCTACAGAGTTGTAAAATCTTCTTTAAAAGTATTCAACAAGCTCAGCACAAAGGTCACTCTGCTAATAAGTGGAAGCACACAATTCAAACTTAGAAGACAGACAGTTGTACTATACCAGTTTAGGGTTTTCAAGGCACTATCGCAGATGGACAAGGGAGCAAAGGAGTTTGGGAGAACTGGCAAAAAGAGTTTTCAAAGTGATGAAAAAGAGGCTTACTGCTAAAAAGGTATAAGGTTGGATAGAGAAAAGAATCCTAATAGAACTGAGTTGATACATGGGAGAAGAAAAAATGACCTAGAATCTACAGGTCTCTTTAAGGTAACAGAACAGGCACAAAAGAGTTAACATGAGTGAGAGACAGGCAGGTCTGTGCACGCCCTACCGAGGTCCTGAGTCACGTGGAAGACGCCGAATCACCCCACTGCAGAAAGGCAGGTCTGTGCACGCCCTACCG
>NW_004624797.1:8692498-8722949 GCF_000247695.1 Heterocephalus glaber
TAAAACTTGGAAGCAGCCCAATTGCCCATCAACTGGAGACTGGATAAAGAAAATGTGGTTTTTTTATAAAATGGAGTACTACTCAGCCATACAAAATGGGAAATTAGAGACATAGCTAAATGGATGCACATTGTGATGATACTCTTAAATGAAATAAATAAGAGACAGATGTAAATACTGAATAATTTCTCTGGTATAAAAAACTGAAAGTGTAGATAAGGATCAAAAGGCATACTAAATATTATGAAATAGGAAGAAAAAGTCCAAAGGGAATGGAAAGTTGGAAAGATTGGGGAAAGGAAAGAAGGGAATGGAATTAATATGAGAAAATGGAAAAATGGAAACAAAGTCTTTGTAAATAGGGAGGCATGGAGAGGTGAAGGGAGGGCAGGGGAAGGGGGCAAAATAAGAACCAAGATAGATTATGTAAAGGTGCAAATTTCCAATGATGAATGTCATTATATTGTATACCTAAAATGTACCAATAACATTAATCTTTTTAAAAAGAGCTATTCTACTGAGAGGCTGAAGATATCATGTAGTCTGCTGACCAGAGAGGCAGTCAGAAAATTTGGGAAGGAGAAGCAGTGAGATTGACCAACAGCCAAACCCACAAGTTCAGATTCTGTGGCAGTTTGTTTTCTGACTCAGATATTTGTATATTTTACATATAATATAAATATTGTAATTATTGAATTTCTTTTCTGCTATTACTTACTGCATGAAGTCTTTCCACAAGTTTCTGATCACCAAAGCAATTTTTTGTGTCAAACCATGAATCAAAGTCCTGTGGAGTGGTGAAAATCCTACAGTAAGTGCACAGGTTTTTTGAAATGAAGTTGACATTCTTATATGATCAATAGAGAAACCATTTTAAAAGTATACTTTCAAAACTATGTTAACTGTGATGGCCAGTATTACTTATTTGTGAAATAGGCAAAATACTGAATAGTTACCAAAATTTGGACCCGATTATAGAGGAATTCTGTCATCAATTTTTCATTAAGCAAATATTAGGCTTACACATACCCTAACAGTTAAGAAAGATAGGAGTTAAAAATATAAAATGAAGCTCCTATGTCCTTAAATCATTCAATTCAGCTTTCTACCCCAGCATAACTTTGTGAAAATGATAAAAATAATTTTAAAATCACAGGTTTACAAATTACACTATTTTTCAAATCACATTCTGAGCCTTTTGCATTCACCAAATGTTAAAATGTCCACAATAATCAAAGATTTTTTTTTTTGGTACCTGGGATCAAACTTGGGTCCTTGCACTTGCACAGCAGGCAGTGAAACCACTGAGCTAAATCCCCAGCCCCTCAAAGATTATTTTAAAGTCACTACCTGCCACACTAGTATACAGAAATATGTTACAAGATTCCCCCAATTTAATGAAAAGAAAATGTTGAATGCATCATTCTGAACATGCCCTATCTTGTAAGCTGTGGTAGTGATGTGTTATGAGCAAAGTTTAACTGGCTGGCTAATCTCAAAGAGGACAAACATGCTATTTCTTTAAATATCTACTTTTTGAATATTTTTTTTACTTAAGAATTCTTTCCTGAAAAAAATCAACACACAGAGATTAAGAATTACAAAAAAAAACAGCTATACATTTTAATCTATATTCTATGCTTTGAAAACAGATTTCTGTGAACATAAGAAAACATATTTAAAATACATATGGCTTGGGGCTGGAGATGTAGTTCAGTAGAGTAGTCCTGTGTTTGGTCCTTAGAACTATTACTACCTCAAAAAAAGTATGGCTTAAACTTACATCTGAAGAATTAAAGACATCAGGCAATAAAAAGTTGAGTAATGCCCAGAGTTCATGGAGATTATTCTGCAAAGGTGTTCCAGTTAGAAGTAAGCGGTTAGTCGACTTGAACTCACGAACAATTTCTGAAAGCTAGAAAAATAGATAAATAAGCAATGTTTTATTTATTGGAATGTTCAACATTTAGTTATACTTTATCTTACCAATACATTTTTTGAATACAATAAAACTTGAAAATTAACTTTCTGTGGGAAAATTTCCTAATTCAGGATGACACAGCTTCAGTAAAGCACAATTGAGCAAAATATTCTAAGCATTTCCACGCTTGAAAGAATGCAGATGACATTTATACCTGAAACCATTTCTCCTTCAAAATCTCTTCAAAAAATTTACTTTCTCTATTTTGGTTCCCAGAGAACAGTCAGAACTTTCCCATGGAATCCAAGCGATATAATAAAACCTCCCTCTCTTCACCCACCACATTCGTCTACCTGCCTAGCCAAGTTCTAACTTGGTCTGGTCACAAATTTTCAGTGCCAGAATTGAGTCCATTTTTCCTGATTTCTTTAACTTCCTAAATTTATGACCACAAAAATTATGACAAAAAGCATAAAAGAATAGTAATGTTAACAAAAATGCACGTTTTTATAATGCTCTTAAATAAACTCTAACATTCATCCTCTTATTAGGTATTGGTTCCAATTTGAAATTAGTATGATCCACCTGGTAATTTTGCTCCAGTTCTGTCCCTGTTTCTCCCAAAGTAGCCCAGTGATCCAAAGAGAGGTTCATCAAAATAACTGAAGCTTGTCCTACTGCTGATGGAGTTGAATGGCAAGAAATACTGATTTTTTTCAATGTTAACACCACACTCTAATTCTTACAAGTCAGATAATTCCAGGAAACTCTTTTTTCTGCCCATATGAATACATATAAGGTATCCTCAATAAAACAGTAAGCCAAAGAAAATGATATTTCTACCAGATAGTCTCAATATTAAAACAATGTAGCATAACAGAGTTAGGTTGCAATAGGAAGGTTAGCAAATGGACACCTAATTTTCTTACATTTGTGTTTTTGCTCAACTTTGTCATGTATTCAGTAACTTAGACTTCAAAACCACTTTTAAAAGTGATTTTTATTCATATTTCATGAATAAAACCACAATCTTCCATTGCTTTTTTATTCTGAATATAGAAAAGTGAACAAACAGACCTGGTAATTAAATGAAAACTTAAATAATGTTGAGAACTTACCTTAGATTTTTCATTTTTAATTCTGTGCGCTTCATCAATGACTACATATCGCCAATGAAACTTTTTAAATACAGATTTTTCTTTAATTACCATCTCATAAGAAGTAACACAGACATCCCACTCTCCTGGAATCATTTCATCACAAATAAAAGCAGCCTAGTGAAAAACAAAGTTCCTTATATTAGAAAATGCTGCCCCAGAAAGTATTAAGACACTAAGAATTAAGACCCCTGGGCCGGGGATTTAGCTCAGTGGCACCACGTCTGCCTCACAAGCACAAATTCCTGAGTTTGATCCCCGGTACCAGAAAAAAAAGAATTAAGACCCCTAAGGATCATTTAGTCTCGTCTACTTTAGACATGTGAAACTTAAGGCCCAAAGATACTTTTGTCGGCAATTATCTGGATGTGACACTAATATATTCA
Source organism: Heterocephalus glaber (assembly GCF_000247695.1). Next base: position 8,695,963 of record NW_004624797.1, read on the forward strand.
CCAACAAAAGAGAAAAAAAGGCTCTCATGTGAGTGCAGTACATTCAATTAACTAGAAAAGTTCATATAACCAGAAGATTACTAAATTACTAGGCTCTGACTTCATATCACAAGGACACAAAGTAAGTCTTCCTGAATACCATATTCTTACAAAATCCAAGCATTACTAACATAATACAGTTTCAACAAATAGAAAGAACTCAATATACATTAGTAATTTCAACCAGGCATGTCCAACCTTTTGGCTTGCTTGGGCTATATTGAGTGAAGAGAATGTTATGGCTTGTGTCTTAATGTCCCCCAAAGCCTCATGCAGTCGTAGGTGGCGCTTTTTCTAGAACTGATTCATGGTGCAATGCTAGGCTCAAGGGCACAAAGACTTTGGGTGAGTGCTACCGGCCCTAAGTTATCTGCATAAGATAAAAGGGGCAGAAGGATGCTGTTGAGGACCCCTCCTTCTTCCCTTGTTGCTTTTGTTACCTTCTGGCCACTATGAACTGTCTCTACTCTGCAAGGCCTGTCTGCCACTCCACCCTGCCTTGGAGCCAGCCGATTATGGACTGAAACCTCTATGAACTGTAAGCCAAATAAACCTTTCCCCCTTTAACTTTGGGTGTCAGGTACTGTGTCTCAGCAACAAAAGAAAAGTAACAGACACAGAGAAATTGTGTTGGGCTATACATTATATATATATGTATGTATGTATGTTACAAAACTTCATTTTTAATGTTCTTATAATATTTTTATAAAGAAGGCAAGCAGTCTACAGACTGTAGGTTTTATATGCCTAAATTACTGTCACCCATTCAAGAACTCTCATATATTCATTCATTTCCTAGAAGAGATGAGTTATATATTTTGTTTAGGGATCACAGAAGTTCATTAATGTTTTTGAGAAGTTTCTCGTGTTATTGTAAGGCTACAAATGTGATTTTATAAAGAGGATTTGCTGTATCTAGTACAAGGCTATTTAAAACTGTGAAACTATTTAAAGCTATTTTTAAATCTTCACAGACAGTGGCCAACATGGTAGTCAAGTTGACTGAGAGCATTTTTAACTTGCAAGAACTGAATTCCAGACGGTATGGGTCAAAGTAAAACCACAAAATTTAACAGGGAAAGCAAAATCTATTTGAAAAAGGCTGATTAGTACTATAAATCTGAAGTTATAGTGCATAAACAAAATTAACTCTTCACTGCCAAGTCTTCATTTCACAATTCACACTGTGTACCGAATACACTGTGGACTCATTCAACAAATATTTATTGTGTCCGGTATATATGAGATTCCTGAACTGAAATAAAGGACAAGAAAAAAGCCTTTGTAGCAATCTCAGTTGCACCTTGAGAAACTATCACATTTTGAAAAATTTAAGTCGTAGGAATTTGGAAGGCAAAAAGAACCAGGGTGCAAGACTCCATTCAGTCCTGCTAACACCTTATCCTTGTTTGATCTTGTGAAATACTCAGTCTGATGGTTCCTCCTATAAGTTTCATGGGACAGATGTAAATTTTAATTTAAATTAGCTCTGCTTTGAAACTTTTGTAATTACTGCACAGATTTAGAGTTAAATATCTTTATAAAATATTAAAGGTCACATAATCCAAAAGTTCTCATTTTATAGGTGATAAGATTCAGGCCTTTTGAGACTCACTCAATGTCACACAATCAACAGGGAAGCCAAAACTAAAACCAATCTGCTTCCATATCCATTATCTTTGGCTACTTCTGCAGGTAGTTATTAAAAGAAGGAGTAACAAAACTATGATTGAGAATCATACTTCTATACATTTCAGGACTACTTCAGTATCATACAGTATCAAGAGTATCTCTAATAACTTCCCAACTGAATTAAATATGCATTATAGCCTATATAAAATTTTTATTAACAAAATATTCTTTGACCTCATCAGATGTTTACAGAAGGCCAGAAAATGGAAAAATTCGACATATCTACCCCATTTTGGTAACAAAGTTCAAATCTATATACAAATAATGCTCTAGACTTTATATAAACATCAATTTCTAAATATCAAATATGGTATATTAATTATTCGTGTGATTGATAATTAATGGTTTTAAGTATGTGTACCTAAAAAAAGAAGTTTCTCAAAACAATACTTATATATTATTGTGTTTTTTTTGCTGTTGTTGTTACCGGGGATCAAGCTCGGGTCCTTGTGCTTTCGAGACAGGTGGCGGAACCACTGAGCTAAATCCCCAACCCTCAAAACAATACTTATACTTACTATAGTATGAAACTGTTTATTTGCTAATTCATTCTCTCTCAATATTTAAAAAAAATTATCACCACCAAGTAAGCTGAATTCACAACACATTAGTGAGTGACAGCTCACAATTTAAAAAACATTGATTTCGTAGACAGGTTTTCAAGGTTAAGTAATTTTTCAATCCACCAGAATCTCAACCTTCAATGGGACAGAGACAGGATAGTCATGAATTAAATACTCTGCCTTTCAAACTCCTAGAGATACTTCATGAATCCCTTGGACTCCACATAACATACTTGAAAGCTGTTGATTTACATTTTAACTGAAGCATTCTGAAAGCATAAGCCTAGATAGTTCTCTTTTGATTATGATCTTTAAGAAATATTTTTCATAAAAGATCAATATTTTAGAAATGCAAAGTTTTATATGTAATGATATTACATTAAATAATAGCAGTGACTAAAAAGAGTTCTAAGTGACTAATTTGTTATGAGGAAATATGAGGCATAGGGAAAAATCGAGGGCTTGTAATTCTAAATTTATAAACTCAGCATTTTAATATTTAAATTATTTATAAGTTAAATTTAAATATATTTAGGTAATTTCTCTCCAAGCAAAATGATGAGAATAAAATTATATAATTTATTACACTACCATTCCTTTGAGACTATCTTTTGGTAACTCATCTAAATATGTAAAATAGAATAATCTTACTTGGAGTCTAACTATGTTCTCTGGAGGCAAAATACAAAGTTTAATAATATGCTAAGTTGATTGTTCATTTTTGTATTTTTGCATAATTTATGATTTTTAGATTAATTCTACAATCCTAAAATAATCCTAGCCCACTAGATTGACAATGACTAAACCCTTCTCCCCAAAATCCAAGGTTCTAATATTATCTGAGAATATATACAGACATGTATGTGGTCTTGCATAAATACAACATACAAGGCCCTCTCCATATAGAAGGGGTTCCATTTGTGTATGTGTGCATACCAAGTCAAAAGTCAAAAATTCAAATAGAAAAAAATTAAGTCATTCAAATTTACACATTTCTGGCTTCAAAATAGCACACGTTAAGAGTCACTGATAAGTTAATAAAATAATATTTTTAAATAAAGTCACTTAAAAGTACAATTAAAAATTGCAAACGGGAAGGGGAAGAGGATATAAAAAGAATAAGATATGTTATGCACATGTACCAACTCCTCACGAATAGTATCATCATTTGAAAGGAAAAACTAAACTACAACTTCCAGCCCCAAAATTAGCCAAGGTTATCCACATCTGTATCCATAGGCTTGCTTTTCTTCCAGGCTCATCACATACAAATCCCTTAAAGATACTATAAGTCCTTAAATTAACTAGTTGATAAGGTAAAGGGTAGCAACCTGACCTTAAGATGAAGAAACATGCTGGGCATGGTGGCACATGTGTGTAATCCCATCACTCTAGGAGACTGAGGCAGAAGGATTACAAATTCAAACCCAGCCTGGGCAACTTAGCAACTCAGGGAGACTCTTTCTTAAAAAAAATAAAAAAGGGCTGGTGATGTAGCTCAGTGTGAAGGCCCTGGGCTCAATCTCCAGTACCACCAAAAACAAAACAAAAGATGAAGAAACAGATTTAAAGGATTCAAACAAAGTTTTTAGGCAATCTTAGATCACCCATCCTAAACGATACCTCCATATATCCCCAACCCCAGATCAGTGTACATTTTTCTCTTGAGGACCCATACTCTATTTTCTCTGAGTGTGTACTTTCACTCTGTTTAATAAAATCTACTGATGCCTCTCAAAAAATGTTTAAGTTGGTAAGCTAATTAAAAAAGCAAGTGCAGATGAACTAAAATAATCTGTTATTAATAGGTAATGTATCTACATCATAGGATTTTATTATAATTAAATGAGTTAATATATGCAAAGTATAACAGAGCCTAGCTTAGAGTAAGCACAACTTAAGCATTATTTATAAGTAGTAGGAGTCGACTTAAATGTCTTTAATAGCAATAAAATGTAATTTAACTTCAGAAATGATGTTATTTTTTACTGCCTTTTTAAACTTTTTTCTTACTTACTCTCGCATCTTTGTCTCCAACAAAACAAATAACACGGAGAGATGGAACCCATCGTTTAAATTCATTCATCCAGTTGTGTAAAGTAGACTTTGGAACCAAAACCATGTGAGGTCCAGGAATGTTTCGGTAGTGTTTCAGGTAACCAAGCAAAGCAATTGTTTGCAAAGTCTTGCCGAGACCCTGCATTATCATCACAAGGAAAAACAAAATCTATAAATATAATTTCTTTAATGAAACAATATATTAAAAACATTAAAAGATATTTGCAAACTATCTCACATTAGGAATTATGTTTGCACCAATGAAAAGTAAAAAGATCTTTTTTAAAGCCAAAAAAAATTAAATTCAGTACTTACTGTGAGGATAAAAAGAAACCAAGAAAGTACACTCAGAAAGTTGAGTAACGAAGCAAATTTCTATTTAGTATATTTTTGCTCCTAGAGGAGCAAGCAAACTAATATACTAATTTTTCTAGTAGTTACAAAATGAGGCTGTGTGTGTGTGTTTCACAAAGACAGATTTCCTTTGGCAGCCTTTTAGACACTGTTCTTCCCTATTGTCCCCAACATCACTGCAACTCAGGCATGAACTATTCAGACTATGCATCTCAAAGGGTTTAGGACTGGGCACTTACACCTCACACTCTTAGAGACCTTAGAAGGCACAAAAGAACAAAGCTTTGCAGCCAGAAAGGATATTAAAGATCAATTAGTCCAGTGGACTTTTAAGAAATAATATACTGAACAGCGGTGAAATTGTCACCTAACCAATGAGAAAGGAACTGAGCTTTTAGTTCGGCCTTTTAAAACACGTTTTGGGGTTGGAGGTGTAGTGCAATAGTAGAGCACTTGCCTAGGGCAAAGATGGGATCCCCAGCACCACAAAAATACATTAGAAAATAAATAATAAAATAGCTTTGGGCTTTTTCTCTAAACAAAGTATGTATTTCCTTTTGTAAACCTAAGCTATTTTTATAGGGTTTATCTATCTAACATGTCACTTAAAGAGATGGATTTTTATGGGTGCTATGAATCAAAACTTTAAAGTGTTTATACTCTATAACAAAGTAATTCCACTTTCAAGAATTCTATGGAAATAATCTGAGAGGTACAAGAAAACTAAATTACAAGATTCTCATAGTAGCACTATAAATCAAGTAATCCAAATGAGCAGCAATAAAAGAAGAGTATAATAAAATTATGGTGTCTCTCTAGGATTATGCAATAAAAATTATTTTTATAAAATACATATAAACATGAAGAAATGAGAATACCAATAATATATACAATAGGATCTCAACTATGCAAAATAAATACCTGCAGAAGACTAAAAATTAATATGCCAAAATTTCAACTATTATTTCCAGGTGGCAGAATTATAATTTAATTTTAAATTTTTTATTTTTTCCATATTTTCTAGACTTCTTAAAGTGTAAAGATTTTTAGGTGCTTCATTTTATTTTATTTTATTTTATTTGTATAGCCTTTTATTGGTACATTTTAGGTGTACAACATAATGACTTTCATCATTGGAGATGTGCACCTTTACATACTCTCTTGGTTCTTATTTAGGTGCTTCATTTTAGACAGGTTGTAACCAAGAGGTGGTGGTTGGGGCAAATAATCCTTTTGTTGAAAAATTAACCAAATTCCTCTCCCTCTAAGCTGACTATATTCACCAAACCAGACTCTGTAAATACAGGGAGCTAATGACCCTTGATTTAAAGGACCCTCTGCCACACACCTAACAGCTGCTCAATCAAGTATGAGTACCTATGGGACTGACTACTAGACACCATAAGGCACACATTGCCACACGGCTCTTCTGAACAATAGTGTTTACAAATATGGCTCTGGAGTCTCATAAATATGGTATTGTTAGGTTAAACAGATCTAGAATCTTCTCTACCCTCTCTTAAATCCTATTTTACTAATTCAGCCTTAAAATACAATTCAATGTCTTCTCAAATACAAATACAATTCAATGTCTTCTCATCTGATGATGAGATACATCTGATGATGATGATCCATGAGCATCATCTACTGATGATGCTCATGCACCTTACATGGTCTTACTTTTTCCTCTTTGGTTATTTTACTTACATGTTCCTGATTCATTAGCTTATTTGTAAAAATATCATTTAGAACTGTACTTTATCAAGACTCAGCATTGCTCTTTACTTGTTCTTTATTCCATCTACTTATTTTTTGATTACTCACAAATCTAGATATTTACATTCATTCTTTCATGTATGCATTCATTCATTTATTCCCTTATTGTTTGGTTTATATGCCCCACCTCATTCCCAAAAAGATGTCAGGTAGCCTACAATAGAAACATGTTTCACGTGGCCTACAATGAAACACTGAACATAAATTAATAGTAAAACAGAAATAAATAGGCACCAAGGAAAAGAGGCAACAAGGAAAACAGGGCACCATTTGGGCATTCAATTTGGCTGTGCATCCTGGTAGCCAAAGTGCAACCCAAAACAAAAGCACAAGGTGGTTTTTTGGACCATTTCAAAAAAAAAAAACAGTAAAAATTTTGTGCCTGTGAAAATCTATGTCCTAGAGTTCACTGAAACATTTGCAGACTTTACAAAGTTCTTTTTTATTCTAATAACTAAATAAGGCTTCCAGGCGTGAGGGTTGGTAGTAGGTCAGGTCAGGTATTCCAAATTTGTATTAAAGACTACCAATAACTGCAGTCTATTTGAGCTACCAGCTCCTTACCATTTCATCAGCCAAAATACCATTGACTCCATTTTCATACAAGGAGATCAACCAGTTCAGTCCTCGAATCTGGTAATCTCTCAGGGCTCCTCCTTTTACATCTGAAGAAAAAAAATCAAGAATGTCTCATGCTTTCATTAATATACTCGAGGAAAATTCTTCTACAGCCAAATGAAAAATATATCACCAATGTGATGGAGCACTTACAAGAAGGGGACACCTCAAATCTAACACACACACTCGAAGTTTTTCGACTCTCTAACAGTAGCTCTTCATCTTCTTCTTGTTCCGTGCGTCGGTGGCGATAGCTGAATTGAAAAAGAAACACCTTCCTATTAACCCCAAATGCTAAGCTGTCAATACAGTCACTGTTCATTGCTGGTGTCTGTCATGGAGAAAGGATGAGTTATCTAGGACAGGGCTTGAATTTGACAGAACCAGCCTACATTTTTACTGCTAAATTGTCGTAAGAAAGAAAAATATTATTACTTTTAAAACACATGTAAAGTGCCAATAACTTTATTTCCTATACAAAGTTAAACTAAGTAACAGGGAGGGAGAAGAAGGAGGAATCGAAGGAAGGCAGAGAAAAAGAAAGGGAAGAAAGTAGAGAAACATACTCTCCAGCAGAAATTAAGCTCTGCTTTTCATCTTTCTTTATTCGAGGACGTCCCAATTTCATGCTCAGAGGAAATGTTGGAGATTTCTGCGCTGAAGGTTGAATGAAATGTGCAAAAAGTTCTGTCTGCTTCAGTAAAAATTCAAATCTCTTTGCTCGATCTGCTTTCTAATTTACGAAACAAAACAAAGGAAAAATATTTTATTCATTCAAAATTATTTAACAAAAACTTGTACTGCACTTACTTTGTACAATGTTCTAAGCACTGTAAACATACTAACCTAATTAACTCAATTAAGAAACCTATGAGGCAGTTACTAGTGTCATCCCGTTTTACAGATAATAAAAATGAGGCACAGAGACGGTTAGGAACTTGCCCAAGTGTCCACAGCTAAGTAGCAGGGTTTGAATTCAAACAGTTTGATCCTTTGAAGCCAAATGATCTAAGTCTTAGTCAATGCTCTAAAAAGTACCTTTCTTGGAACTGAGAGTGTAGCTCAGTAGTAGTACACATGCGGAGGCCCTGAGTTCAATCTCCAGCACCCTCTCCCCAAAAAGAAGAGGTCTTCATAAAGAATCAAAATTGGAAAACAAATCCTCTTTCCAAAACATGATTTTCTTTTCTTAAATAGTAAGGAAATTAAGCATCGAGTATATATCTCAAACACACAAATACAAATTATTAATTATGATATACACATACCATAAAATGAACTCTTGAGTGCAACTACAAATAACTGAAACCCAAGAACACAGCATCATCTCTCAAAATATTTTCATTGTCAAGGTACAATAACATAAAAAATTCTTCTTTTCTATTACAGTGATCTGGAAAAACATCGCTTCTCGGCCTTTTGGCTAAGATCAAGTGTACAATGATCTGGAAAATTATATTTTCTGCTAGCAGTAGAAACTGTTTCTCTCCAAAGAGAACAGGATTTAGTGAAAAACATATATACACATACATATATATGAAGCAGTTATATATTAAATATTAAGAGTTTATGTACATTCTAATTCTCAATAAACTACAAAAAGTAATGTAATTGTACCATATAAATACAATAAACACTGATTCACTAAAAAAAAATCAAAGATACATATCTCATTCCTGATTTTAAAAAATGAAAATAATTTTTTATTCAAAGTCACTTTCTGACCACAGGGTAAAGAATACTTGAGCTAATGAAAGATACATAATTAATAACATCAGAAACTTACAGAAGAGTTCATTAACATAAATATGAGTTAGGCAAACATATTCAGACCACTAGCTGGAAGGAGGCCAGCTTTCCATTTTATGTCATCCTCACTGGAATGTTGTTTTTAGAGTTATCATTAACTCTAAAACATTAACTGTGCCATTAGATGTGGCCTTAAACATTAAGACATAGAGTCTTATAAAAAGCTATCAACAACCCAAAAACGTGCATCTCTGCTTACTTTTATAACATTATTGCAAAAAAATTCCCTAAGGAAAAAATCAAATTGAACTACCTGTTAACTTCTTAGTGATAAAAATTAAACAATTAAGTGACTAGCAAAGCAATTATGATTATACTGCTTAAAGATGTAATATTTTCAGGCACTGGACAAATGCCCTTCCCCCAAAAAAGTATATTATCATATTATATGTTTCATTGATGTGTAGTGTTCATTCATATATTCAAAGGAAGAAGGAGAAAGAAATATAAACCTGGCATCGTTGACTAAATTTCTCTCAGGTCACAAGCCACACTGATATTACCCCTGATATTTTTATCACTCAGTAAATAAAGTATTTCTATCATAAAATACCTTACTATGGAGTAAAGGCACTGAACAAAAGTGAGATGTGGTTCTAGTCACCATATTCCAGGTAGGTTCTTCTATCTTCTATTTCCTCCTTTTAAAATGAAATTAATTTATTCAACAAAATTTATTGTGATGGATTAATACATTATTTTTCAATCTAAAATCTATGATTCTCTATGCATTATAAATACACAGGTTTTTTTTATCTTTCGCATCTCTTTTATAAAAGTTAACTATAGCATTTGCTATCCTACCCAAGAGTATGTATTTACCATTTTTTCTTCATATTCTGGGTCCATTTCCTTTTCAGATTTAGAAGCTTTAGTAGCAAGTTTGAGTTGAAACGGAGAAATGTTTTTCTAGAATTTCAAAGGAAACAGGTATCATCAAATTGCAAAGCAAGGTCTTTAAATTGGTCAACATTCTCAATTGAAGAAAATGAAAAGTAATTAAATAACCTAATAAATAAATCAGTGTGGGCCATGCATGGGCCAATGATGAGAGCATATTATGTAGCAGGGCTTATGATTAATCCAGTTCTGTGCACCTGAGGTCCAAACAAAAAAATCTGAAAAGCCAGAAAAATTACATTAATTAGAATAAAGACCAAAGGTAAATTATGGAGCCTATTTGCCCATTTTTAATTTAAAGCATAAGAAAACGTGTAATCATAAAATAAGAGATTTAAAAATCTAGAATAGGCTAATATTGTCAACCACAAACCAAAGAGGTCAAGGAATCTAGATGTTTATTCTCAGAAACACTTTATGGAATGGAAACAAGGTAGACTTTCAGAAGAAAAGAACGATTTCTCATCCTGAAAAAACACTTTTTTGAATTACTTTTATACTGAAATTAAAACATTTAAATTTTTATGCAATGCAATGTGATCATACATATTTAAAATAGTTTAGTACAACTTCAAATTGTTGATTTATGTTAACTTTAATTAGAAAGAAAGCTATTTTAAACTATTTATATTACATAAATATTTCACAGAAGCAATTTTATCAGAGCTATTAACTATTAACCATTGATATTTTTAAAGTTGTAATTTAGTGAACACTAACATTAATCAATAACTTAACAAGACTGAAATAATCTGACTGGTGGGGTGTTATCTTATACATCCTATCCTTTGAAAAGACAAGCTTATACTTGCAAATACACATACATGTATAGAATAAACTTGGGCTGTAAGAAATCAGTAAGTAAAATAATAAAAACAAAAATCTATCCACTAAGAGCAATGCCAAGATTATTTCGGTTTTAACACAGACTTCACAGAAATCAAAACACAATTATTTTAAATAAAAATTGAAGAACCTATGTCAATTTTATCATGCCTTTTATCAATCTGCTTCTGAAAACCTACATCAAAAATTAACAATAGAATGTGACCCTAAATATAAGAAAAAATGGGTCCAATATATAATGAATGTTTTTCAATGTTTACTAAGATTTTTATTTTGAGGAAATCCAAACTAAGATTATGGAATTTGGCCCTGGTCAGAGTCTTACTTTGGAGTACTGATCAGATAACAACCATCTTGACTTATAGCACGTCATATGTAAGTAAGATGTTTTGAATGTAATCTTGAATGAATAGCAATAAAAAACTGCCAAAGATCCCCTCAAACCCACACTTTAAAACTGTCACATATATTACACATCATATTTATTTCAAAAGCAACAAGAAAAGTTTGGTATCAATATCCACTCTTTTATCATTCTTTAAAAGGCCAAATGAAATCTGGTTTTCAAGTTTCAAAACAGCAACAATTACATCACCTCATATATGCAAATATATATCCAACAGAGTGAGAAGTAAGCTTTGCTTACAGAAAATTCAAGCTTTAATCTTAGAAAAACATTTTATTTTATTCATTACTTCTTTGCTCACCTTATGGGAGAATTCCCTAAAAATTTAATTAGATGCTAATTAAAATCCCTATTCTTGAACAGTGCTATTAAATGGCATGGATAAGTACTTAAGTGACACTATCTTCCACAACAATTTTTAAAATACCTACCTTCTAACCCTTCTCCTTTATATATGTGTATATGTATAAGTTTTCAAAATTAAATTTCTCATCCAGGAAAAGATAAAAAGTGTTCTTGTGGATTTTGTCATCTGGTAGTGTAGATGCAATGGGAATGCAGCACAAGGTCATCAAAAGGCCTTGTCTTAAAGATCATGACCTTTTCTTGAAGTTTTCACTACCAAAATACTATCTCCCAGTTTCTACAGCATTAAGTTATCTGCCACTGAAACTAAGTTCAAGAAACAGAGGGTAAGGAAAAATACCTTTAAGCAGCTCAATATCACAGATCAATTCACTAATTCTCATCAGCCTTATCAACACAAAAGTACTCTCATTCAAAAACCTATCTGCTTTTATTTGATACACAATTCTAGCTACTTTGATAATTTGGCTTCCCATACCCCAGATAATAAAAGCCCAGCAAATGATGTAGCAAAGACCACTAAAAGAAGGCACACCACGGGCAGCAAGAAGAGATGGAAGAAGTCCAGTAGACTAAAATGTGTGTTCTGCAGTAGCATCTCTTACCCTTGGTATTATTGTACTTTAGCATTGTTTTAAATGATTACAGTTTTGCTATATCTATGCTCTGTATCATAAATTCTTTCTCATAAAAGTACATGAGGTACTTTAAAAGTGACAGCTAAGAGCCTGGCAGTTGAGAGAAGAAACAGAAAAATTATTAAAAATCAACACAGTACTCAAAGAGTCTGAAAAGTGGTTAATGAGGGGAAACAATCTGCTGGATCTCAACTGCCTTTGTGTCACTGTCAGTGTACAAGAACTGATGGTCATGAAAGAAAGGTTACTCTGCACTTTTAGTATATCCCTTAAGGAGTCAAAGTACTATGCAATATATTTAAAATGTTAAGTAAAAATTAAAAATAAAAAGATGTAGTAACTAAAGCAGTAAACTTTAGGTATCCAGGAAGTTCCTGCCATGTAGTACCTCATTTCCCTATCCTGAGTGGACAAAGGAAGTACCATCAAGACAGTTTCTGGTGAGGCTACAGAGTTTAGGACTATATAGATATCAATTCAGTGCTTATTATACAGGTTTTTTATTGATTCCCAGTCTTTTCACAATTCAAAACACTTATACGATCTGGAAATTCAACATTTACTTTCATATAGGAGTTTAGCACTTAACACTTGCCCAGTCTAGGGAATAAAAAACACCTAGACACATTTCTAAATTTCCCAACATTTAGTTTATGCTGATGTTTGATATTTGGCCCAGCTTCAATCATTGATATTGTCTTACTGACTCAAGTACCAAATAGATCTCGAACTGCTTGTTTTCCCCGGTTTTCCTGTTTTCCCTGGTTTTCGCTTAGCACTACAATGTCTTTCATTGAGTCAACCTTGTAATGGAAAAACATGTCATTTAAGCCACTGATGAATTTTAAATTACTCTAATTCAAGGCAAAAGGTGTTAATTTCCCTCCAAAGCGGTGCATTTGGTAGTACAGTACCATATAATGATTCAGACAAAGCCACTTGAGATCTCTACAGCATAATTTGCATTACCCACCGTTTTTCAAATTAGGATATGTCTACTTGTAAATGGGGGGCGCCTCTAAAAGATTCATTTTGCAATTTTATTGAACATCAAAACTGCTTATGGTCCATCCTATTATTTATTCTTAATTTTTCAAAATGTTTCATAGTTTTCGGGGGTGGGGGGGTTGGTTTCCTTGCCTGTCTTGATCCATGTATGTATGTCTTACGGAGATAATACAGATTTTGTAGATTTGGCTTTAATAGGTGAGAGGGCGACTAAGGTACCTTAGTAGCTCCTCATCCTGGGAATGCTGGCTTTTAATTTTTTTTAATTATGAAAAAAAAAGCCTATGTGTGTCCAGGAACCAGCAGCGCCCACTAGGAGAGAGAAATGTAAACCTGGAAAGGCTTGAGGCCGGATTGGGGACCGTTTGGGTGGCCCTGGAGTGAAACACCCACTATACCGTCGGGAACGGGGCAGGAGAAGGTGAGGGGGCAGGCGCTGGAAATTATCCTAAACCAGGGTGCACGGTTCCTTGGTGTGGGGTTGTGATTGTGGGGTACGACGCGAAGAGCTCCTTTTTTTTTGAGGTGACACCTCCGCCTCAGTAGGCGGGGATCAAACGAACAAGGGAGATTTCTTTTTCTGCAACCCAAAGACCGACATTGCCAACCAAAGAAATCAATGTCTTCCGTATCATCCTGCATCCTTCCAGCACCTTGATATTCACATTATAATAATAAGCCCCAGCCAAACTCCTTTAACCCGAGTGTGGGATTGAAGGGCCCAGATTTCCCAGGCAGAAGCTGAGGGGAAGCAAGGAGAGAGAGCAAGCGAGCTAGAGAGGGAGAGGCGGAGGCTTTTTCCTGCACAGCCCCATCCCCCACCTCGTTACCCCAGTTCCGGGAAGGTAGAGGGGCCCGGGGCTGTCAAGGGGCTCCCGAGCCCCGGGATAACGGGCACCCCTCTACCCCGCGCCTCGCCGCCCGGGCCCCAGCCCCGCCCCCGCCCTCCAGGCGGCGAGAAGGAAAGGGGGAAGGGAGCGGATGCCAGACCGCCCCGCCGCCCCCCACGCGCCCGCCGCCCCCAGCCCCGCAGGGCTCCGCTGGTACCTGTTGGCACCGAAAGGTCGGGGTTTGGGCCCCTCGGAGGGGCCAGGCACCGGATTTGGCCACCACACAGGCACACACCCCCTTTCTATTTACCTCCTTCTTCTTCTCGCCCTTCTCCGTGGTCGCGGTGGCTTCGGTGGCCGCGGCGGCTGCTCCCTCCTCCTTAGAGGTGGACGGGCCCGGCTGCTCGTCCTCTATGACCACGATTGTGGCGGTCGCGTCGGCAGCTGCCACGGTGGCTGCCACTGCGGCGGTGTCCGGCTCCATGGCGTTGGAGCGGGAACGACGAGGGGGACAAGGAGAGGGATGAGTGCTTCCGTGCGGTGGCAGTGGCTGCACTAGAGAGAGCTAGATGGAGCAGAGGTGGGGAATCGCTCCGCTTCCAACCCCTTCGCTTGCCCCCCTCCTTTAAATAACCCTCAACCCTGCCCCACTTCCGTCCACCCACCCTACGTCATGGCCTCCCCCGTCACCCTCCCCCCCTTCCCCCACCCCCCCTCAACGATCGCGAGACTCCCCTTCCCCACCCAGAGCCTGGCCTGGCCCCGCATGACCAACTGTTGCCTGAGTGTGGGGCGCGGACAGGGGTGGAGGCGGGATCCCACAGCCCGAGTGCCCCTAAAAACCTCCTTTCCCACACGCCCCGACAGTGAGCCTGAACTCCCTTCGCAGATGTGTAGAAAAGGAATCCTTTCCCTTAAATCTGCTCTTTGTACCTCGGGGCGTTCTCCCCTTCTTACACAAAGAACTTTTCCTCGGCTTATTAACTGTACCTTGGAACATTGTTCTCAACATTTGCAAAGCCCAGAACCTCTCTGGGGACTGGCCTTACCCAGGTTCCTATGGGAATCAGATTGGTGATGCTATTCCTGCCTTCCTAAATTCTGCAGGAGAAGCACTCCTTCAAACACTTGATTACAAATATTCACTTACAAGGTAGAAATTGACTCTTGGTTTTTATGTACATTTGTTCTATTTTCAACTGTGGAGCTTCTCAGATGGTCAGTGTCCAAGAGCCTGTCTTTTGCCTTCACTAGTAAATTTCAAACCTCCAGGGCATCAAGGTCAAGGTCCTCCACAAAACTTGGGCCAATCCATGGTAGGTACCTAATGTTAGTAACTGAACTGAATACCTATGAGTTTTTTTCATTTGTGTTCTATTCTCATCCTCCTTTTGGGATGTAACATGCCACCAATAGTGTGCATGAATGCAGATGTAAAGGCATCTTGTAAAGGCTGCAACAGCGTGCAACTGTAATTATTACTGTTCTTATTTCTCATCATTCAATCTGATCAATAATAAGATCTACATCCTAGCCTCTAAAATTCAGTCATTACAGGAGAGACATAACAAAGCAGAGAAAACTGTATCAAACAATCACAAAATATAGTTTCCAAAATGAAGCACATACTTTCTAAAGTAAAAAGAAGTCATGATTAATTTCCCTCAATGTACCTTCCTAAATTACCAATTGGAATAAGATACGATTTAGGCAAATAGCAGGATGGCACACAGTTGACCCCAGATGTATTACTTTTTCCTGGGAATAATACCCTAAATTCCTTTTTGTTTCAAAACCGTGAGTTCTGAATATGCAAAAACCTTTTGACACTGTAACCAACACTGGTCGTTTACACCTTAATGTGAAAGTGTCAGATCTTGTCCAGAGACTGGTAATGAAAAGAAAAAATGAGCCAGAGAAGATACTGGTGAGTGAAGGGGTATGCTAGTGAGAGAAGAAACGAAAGGCTGGTAGCACTAGCTTTGTTCTGATTTTACCTTCATTATGTTCTTCTCCTTTACTTTAGATTCCTCTCCCCATTAACCATGTTTCTCATCCATGTACTATCTAATAGGAATAGGGTGTGTCAGTATAAAAATGGTTCCTATTCCTGGAGTATCAACTTCAAAACAAAATAAATTGGATGGAATTAAGTCATTTATCTGACCATGTGAATATGATTTTTTCTATTAAAATGTGCAGATATATTAAGGAATGGGATGCAAAATGTGAAGTGTCTTCAAAAAGAACCTTGTGACTTAGGCATACTACCTCTTTCCCACCTGCAAGTCTCCTCAGTCATTAAGGGTTCTTTGATGGAAAAAGTTCACGAAGCACTGAAATAGGAGGATGCTAGAATACATGCATCCACCTGAGGAGAAAGAACCTTTCAGACAGTGGCAGTGGAGGGTTTCTTTTTCATTAAACTGCACTAAAGGAAAGAGAATTCCCCTTTCATTGCCTGGGGCTTCAAAGGAGAAAGACTCAAAAAATATTTGTTGACTGTTGATGTGTTCCTGCTTGCAAGGATACTTTGTCCCATTGTATATCTCTTTGCCAAGGTACAATATTTGTTACATCTTGGAATAAATGCACTGTTGTGAGAAAATCTGGGGAAAGCA
Source organism: Heterocephalus glaber (assembly GCF_000247695.1). The sequence goes on from NW_004624797.1 coordinate 8,712,487, forward strand.
TATCCCTTTATAGCACCATTTCTGCAGGAACATGTGTTCCAAGCTTCAAAAAAAATAGAAAATGATTTTTGGGACAAAAATATGTTGGCAATTTTTCATGTACATATAATGTGATCCTTGCTCTTCAAGCCAATATGGTCAAAAGTGCTACCAAGTATGTTAATATGGCTGGATAAATTGATGCTTAGTCAATAGACCTTTCCATGGGATTCATGCAAATATTGCCCTTTAGATTATGGCAACAGCTGCTATTTACAGAGCATGTACTATCCTCACTTGTAAAACTGCCTAAAAGTCATGATCTGTAGGCATTGTTCAAGTCACCTCCTTTCTAAGCCTACTCAACATCTTGTTACTACTTTATTTGTCTTTTAATTTGAAATGATCTTTAATTGCTCTACTCCATTGGAGTTGGAGAACAAAACAAACTTTTACTTAGAACTTTGAGACCATATTTGGAAACCTTAAAACTAATGTCTATCTTCAGTACCATTTGTCCATTTTGGCAGATTGTCACATTGTAGCGGTTGTCCCATAGTTATTTTCACATAGCCAACCTTGTTTAGTAGCTACCAGAATGCATGTCCACTAGTGGTATTAGTTTTATAAAGGTCATAAAGACAAAGTCAAAGGCTTGGCTTTCTTTCTTTTACCCTGTATCTGAAATTTATCACTGAAACTAATATGACTGAAACCACATTGTTATCCCACTGATCTTTAGGAGCTGGTACAAAAGATTCTGGTCACAGTAACTTACTTTCAATTATAACCATTTTGCTCATATCAATAAGCTTTCTCACCATTTTTCTTAAAAATATTTATGATAGTAACATTTAAAAAAATATTTCCTTGGTGCCCTCTATATTAATGAAAAGGTAATGGTAATAGCTAGTATACTCTACTATTTCTTGAAGTCCCACTATTGTACCAGATACTATGATAGATTCTGAACATTTGATGTTGCTAATGATCCCAATAACTCCATGAAATGCATATTATCTCCATTTTATATATGAGAAAATGGAAAGCTAGGCTAAATAACTCATCTAAAATTCCATAGCTAGTTAGTGACAGAAGCCAGATTCAAATCCCAGACTTACTGGCTCAAAACTTCATCTTTCCACTTCATCTTTATCAAGTTCCCTGTTCTTTTTTTTTTTTTTTTTTTTTGGTACGGGGAATCGAACTCGGGTCCTTGTGCTTGCGCAGCAAGCGGCGAAACCACTGAGCTAAATCCCCAGCCCAAATTCCCTGTTCTTCACAGAGCTCCCTCCTTCCTGGACAGTAGAAATCATAATGAAAAAACTCCTGAAAAAGTATTTCTGCCATCTGTCTCTGTGGTGTTCCCTTTTCAATAAATTCTCAGAACAGTAATGGTTCTTAGGGCAGTTAGTTGCCGAGATCAGGAAAATCTAATAGAAACAGTTTAAATGTCCAAGAAGAGGAGATTGGCAAAATACTGACTCACACATTCATGAATGGACTACTACACAAGTGTTAAAAATGATTATATAAATAGATACCTGTTGACACACAAATATGCTCCAAATATATTGCTGAGTGAAAAGAGCAGGCACAAAAATACAATGACCCCATTTTTTCAAAACAGAAAAGAAACTATTTACATAAATATATTTCCACAAAAGAAAAAACCTAGAAAGATCTCCAAATGTTACCAGCAGTTACAGCAAGATGATAGGATTTTTACTTTTGCTTTTCTGTTACATCGTTTCCTCAATGAATGTGTTTTTTGTATAATAAAAACATTTAAAAAGATTAATGGCAAAACATTTCTCAAAGCTAGACTTATTGAAGTAATACCTAATGGAAGTAGCAGCTAGTAGATAGAGTGTGTCAAGAAAGGGAAAGAATATTACACTGAAGAGAAAATGCAGTGGCAAGGTGTGTAATGTAACAGACGCAATATAAATTGACTGTCTATAGTAAAGTTACCTGGTTGAAGAATTGTTTCTATCCATTACCATTTTAAACTCTATATATTAGGATTTTTTTCTTTAAAAAATTCTCTCACAAAACTCAGCTTAGGAAAAAGGTATAAATGATTTGTTAAAGTACTCTCAACCTCAAAATTCTACCCATCCATAACAGCCCTAAAACACATGCTAACTAATCTGAATTGATTTTCCTAAAGGCACAAAGTTATCCATGGTAAAAGTTAGTAGAGGTAAAATACCAGTTATTACCAGCTTCAGCTCTAAAGTCAGAAAGACTTGGAATTTAAATTCTACCAACTTATTTAACTTCTCTAGCCTTTAGTCTGGATCTGTAAAATGGATATAATAATACCTAACGCAAAGGATTTTATACACTTAATATAAATATATATATATATATAGAGAGAGAGAGAGAGAGAGAGAGTATGGTCTTGGTATGTAATGTTTACTCAATGGATAATAGTTAGCAAAAAGTAAAATACAAGGTGATGCTATCTATGATCTTTAGACTGAGCCAAGGAAAAGACCAGGATATAAAAAAGTAAGTACTGGAAGTTAGTCCTAAACTAAAGTGGGGATAGGTAGAACTGTTGTTTTCCAAGGTAATTCACTCTGTTTATTATCATTTTTTAGGGTGAGCAATTTGGTACAGTCACACTTCCCCAAAGGTAAGTTCTGAAGAAAAGCAGTAAATAAGAGAGGCTAAGGACACTTCTTTTATATAGTGACCTCCCTGAGGCCAGAGACCATAATATCTTTGTTAAAATGAGGCAGAAGAGAAAGGGTTCAGGGACTGGCTGTCTAGCTACATCAGCTCCTTCACCTTGTACAGTGTGGTCCATGGTTTCCCCCATTTTTCTCCTTCTATCTTGCCATAGGTGCCCATTTTTGCTAGATTACACATGCATAAGAATACATCTTTTTAAGCTCTTCAGGCCTCATCCCTAAATAGTTTCCATTATTTATAATCAGTTTGAAATATGATCTGAGCTCAAATTAAATGTTTCTTAAATAAGAATCAGGAGAGATTATGTAAAGGTGCAAATTTCCAATGATGAATGTCATTATATTGTATACCTAAAATGTGCCAATGATTAGAATGAATAATCAATAATGTAAAATAGGAAGAAAAGGTCCAAAGGGGTAGGGGTAGTGGGAGCGGCAGGGGAAAGGAAAGAAGGGAAAGGAAAAATGATGAGAAATGGAAAAAGTGGAAATAAAGTCTTTGTAAGCAGGGAAGGGTGGAGGGCGTGAAGGGAGGCCTAGGAATGGGGAAAAAATAAGAACCAAGATGCATTATGTAAAGGTACAATTCCCAATGAGAAATGTAATTGTGTTGTATACCTAAAATATACCAATAAAAGAATTTAACAAAAAAAATTAAATGTTTCTTGCCTAATGTAACCCTCCCCTCTGCTAGTGTTGCTACTTGTGATCACAAATTGCTACAAATGTCTGTCTTGATTTTCTTGATTCCTCTCCTATAAGTCATACGTTTTCTGGACATCTGTGATGCTTCCATTTGAGGGGATCTACAACCACCCATGGGTCCTCTCCTTGCTCCCGTCGTAAGCTCACTTCAGGTTTGGTAATGCAGTACCCCAGTGATTTCAGGTTGTTGTAGGTCTCACATTGTTGTGTCCCTATACACTGTCCTTCGATTACCATCCAGGGCCCGCCATTCCTCCCAGGTGAAGTTCATAGCCACTATCTCAAATGATACTAACCTACCAAAGCATTTATTTTCTGTAGTCTTGGGAACATGTAAAGCCCTCTGGAATTACAACTTCATTGAATTTGAAATTCTTGTAATGAAATATTGGGTGGGGTGAATATCTCAGTGGTACAGCATTTACCTGGCATACACAAGGCCTTGAGTTTGATCCCTTGCATTGCAAAAACAAAAGTAAAATGAAGTACTATTCTTTTGGTTTTTTTCTCAACAATTCTTAGGTCAATGGCGGCACAAAAATGGACTTGAAGCTGTGTTTACAGACCCCTCCATAAAAGAAACTCACCTAAGGAAGACATAACAAATACAAATGGGAAAACAAAGTAATGAACATATGTGAAAGTATTTAGCCAGGAAATGCAAATTAAAATCATAATGGGATACTGTTACACACCCACTACAATGGTTAAAATTCTTAAAGACTGATAAGAACGAGTTGATGAGGATGGGAAGCAATGGGAACTCTCAGATAATACAGTGAGAGTATAAATTGTACAACTATTTTGAAACCGAGTTTGGCTGTAGTATTTACTAGAGTTGAACACAAACATACCTTATTGTGGTACAAACACAAATATATGCCACCCAGATTCTCCTTCAAGAAAATGCACTCTTAAAAAAATAGAAAATACATTCTTTCCAGATATGTATGGAGGTTACAGTCTGCAGACAGCCTTCAGCAGAAAGCTGGTTGACCCAAGGTCACACTTCCTAAGATGAAGGAGTGAGGCAGGAATGCAAAAGACCATTTCACCCTGACACAAAACACATGAGGGACTTTACTTGTCCCAATGTTTGGCTCAAGTTTTCTCATATTGTATCACAGTTCATCTTTCCTGCCAAACCCTACTTCCTTTGCCTTTGTTTCACAGGCATTGATCTCTAATAAACACCTTATCTTGCAGTCCACACTCCACTCAGCTTTTGCTTCTGTGACATAGCCCAACTTGTGACACTGTTGATGCAGTAATCCCACTAAGATGACACACCCTAGAGAAAATCATTAATATTTCCACCAAAAACCATGTACAAGAGTGTCCTTAGCAGCTTTTGCTTGCAATAGCCAAATACTGGAAATCACCTAATGTCTATCCACAGGAAAATGAATGAATTGTGGTGCATTTACACCATAGGATTTATACATTAATGGAAATGAATGAAATGTATATACAAATGGGGAAAAAATAAGAACCAAGATGCATTATGTAAAGGTACAATTCCCCATGAGAAATGTAATTGTGTTGTATACCTACAATGTACCAATAAAAGAATTTAATAAAGTGCAAAAAAAAAAAGAAATGTATATGCAATTACATTCATGGCATAATATTGTATGAAATAAAGAAGATAAAAAAGACTATATACTATATGTTGCCAAACAAACTAATACATTAATCTACATTTATAAGTGATAAACCAAAAAAGAAAAACAAGGAAATGATTATCACAAAAGTCAAGATAGTGGTCATATCCAGAGATGATATTAAAAAGTCAAGAGAGTGGCTATGTCCAGGGGTGAGATTTTTAAAAAAATATTGAGAGGTTCTGGGGATAGAACCCAGGGCCTGAGCACATGCTAGGCAAGCACTCTACCACTGAGCTGTACCCCTAGCCCCAAACTTCAAAATTTTGAATGACCAATATGGCACAAACCTTGATCAATCCAAACAGACAGAAGCTTTTATACCTCACCAAAGAGTGTTAGCTCATACTAATCCCTGTTTAATTCTGGATGGAGAAAGAAGGAGTGATCAGACAGAGGTACTACCTTTGGGAGTATCTTCCAATGTTTTAACAGTGTTTAACTTCTTGACTCAGGTAGAAGTTACATGGGTATTTGCATTATAATTATTTGTTAATCTGTACATATATATTATATGCACATTAGAGGAAGAAAAAAAACCATAGAAAAATATAAGCAAATGTTCTATAAACTTTTACTTTAAAAAGTGTGACTGTAAAGTGCTGAGGGGATGTTTGGCTAGTGGAGATAAGAATGATCACAGTTCATCATGTTCTTGTGCATTCTGTAACAATATGATACAAAACAGACTTTGAGAAGTTCCAAGAAGTTCTAATAAGAGGTACAGAGAGTTACTGTTGTTCAGAAGAGGGAGCATTCCTTTCCAGCTGAGAGGTGACAGGATAAAAGCTTCCAAGCGGAAGAAGCAATTGAAGTGAGTATTGAAGAATAAAGTGCCCCACCAGGTACAGTTGCAGAGAGACTGAGAAAAGCCATAGCACTAACACCAAGAAGGGAGTAAGAATAAGTAGCATGTGGTCAAGAAATTAGTCAAAATGATTAGCGTAGCATTTCCAATTTTATTTTGATGCATAATACCCTTAGGAAAATACAAAGCCAATTGTTATTTTCTGCAAAGGATAGTTATACATTCCACAAATACCTATGGAACTGCTCCTGTGCTAAGAGCTAAGCACTAGGGATACAGCCATTAAACAAGACTGACTACGTTCTGCACTTTACATTGCCTGAATTTGGACTTTCCTAAAGGCATCATTCTTGCTAAGAACAACTATCTAGACTCATCTACATCACATTCAGTCAATTCAATGTTTTGGGCTCTTTTAGGCATTTCATATTTAAACTCAATGAGACTCAAGATTCATTCCATCCATCTTTCAAGGCCCTCATGTTGACTTTGAGCCTTAGAGTTTATACAAGATTGAAAGAACTTCTTAGCTCTTGATAGAGCCTGCACTGGCCTTGCCTAGTATGTACAGTCGTGCATCCATGCTGACCCATTAAGTTAATCGACTCCCCATCAGGCCTTTTTAGGTGTGGTCTCTACTTCTCCCCAACACAGCTTCATCTCATCACAACCACAAGATGCTGGCTTCCAAGTTCTCTTTCTTCCTTCTTGCCTTCTCATCACTTCTGATCTCTGGTTTCTTTTTTTTGGTACCGGGGATCGAACTTGGGTCCTTGCGCTTGCGCAGCAGGCGTTGAAACCACTGAGCTAAATCCCCGGCTCATCACTTCTAAGAGAGACTCTTGTCTGTTGGATGTGGAAAGATGGGATGAAGACTGTAACATGACTCAATCAGAAGGGATGCTTCCCAAATCTGTCTTACACCCTGGGCTAAAACTTAAAACAATAACCTAATAGCAAAAGTCATGCTCTTGCCTTCCTTTGTGGCACTTATATTGGAAGAAAGACCAGAGTCCTGTCTTTCTGCCTACATCCAGAAGGGTCACAAGGATGAGGGTGGAGGGCCATTCAAGTAACCTGGATAGATTATCCACTCTAGCCACTGCAGTTATTAAATGTTACTAGACAAGCTGGAAGAAGCATTCACAAGTAGGCAAAAACTGCTTTCCAAATCTGATGTTTGGAATCATAGCATTTTGTGCTTTAAAAACATCAATTTGCTTTAACTGTTTTTGTGCTTTGTTTCTTTTTTATATTTTAACAGTACATGTTTGCAGTACATAATGATTATATTCCTCGTGAGGAGTTGGTACATGTACATAACACAACCTAATTCTTTTTTATCCCCTTCCCCTCCCTCTTGCCTTCAATTCTTGGACCACTTACAATTTACCACTTACCACAAAAGATCTGTCTACTGTATGCTATTATCTATTTTTTATCTCACTTTATATTTTGAATTTCTCAAGTAAGGGAAACCATGTAATATTTAAGCTTCTGTGATGTATCTGACTTATTTCACTTAACATTATGGTCTCCATGTATACCCATTTTCCTACAAATGACTCAAGTTTTTCCTTTTTTATAGAGAGTAGTACTCCTTTGTGTATAAACGCCACATTTTCTTTATTCATTCATCTGTTGATGGACATAGAGGCTGCAGCCAAGATTTAGCTATTATGAGTTGTGCTGCTATAAACATGGATATACATGTATCACTCTAATATGTTGTCTTTAATTCTTTTGGGAAGATACCTAGAAGGGAATATCTGGATTGACCTGAACATCTCTTTTTACTTTTCTGAGGAATCTCCATACTGATTCCAATAATGGTTGTACCAACCATGTAGAAGGGTTCCTTTTCCCCAACAGCCTCATCAACATCTGTTATTATTTGATTTCTTTTTTAAAATTTTATTTTATTGGTACATTTTAGGTACACAATATAATGACATTCATCATTGGGAATTTGCACCTTTACATAAACACTCTTGGATCTTATTTTTTCCCCATTCCCCTGCCCTCCCTTCAACCCCTCCATCCCTCACTATTTACAAAGACTTTCTTTCCATTTTTTCATTGTTTCATATTAATTCCATTCCCTTCTTTCCTTTGCCCTACCCCTCCCATTTCCCATTCGTCTTTGCCCCTTTTCTTCATATTTCACATTATCTATTATACCATTTAGTCTTTATTTACACTTTCAGCTTCTCACACCAGGGAAACTATTTGGTATTTACACATGTGTGTCCTGTTTATTTCACTTAAGAGTATCACCTCAATATGCATTCATTTAGCTATAAATATCTCTAATTTCTCATTTTTTATGGCTGAGTAGTACTCCATTTTATTAAAAAGAAAACATTTTCTTTATCCAGTCTCCAGTTGATGGGCATTTGGGATGCTTCCAAGTTTTAGCTATTACAAACTGTGCTGCTATGAACATAGGCGCACATATATCACTGTGGTATGATTCTTTTAATTCTTTTGGGAAGATACCCAGCAGGGGAATAGCGGGGTCAAATGGGACTTCTAGTCCTAGTTCTTTGAGGTATCTCCATACTGATTTTCACAGTGGTTGCACCAGTCTGCACTCCCAGCACCAGTGGAGCAGAGTACCTCTTTCCCCACGGCCCCGCCAGCATTTGTTATTGGTTGATTTCATGATAGCAGCCATTTTTTCGGGAGTGAGGTGAAATCTCAGCATTGTATTCATTTGCATCTCTCGAATGACTAGTGATGTTGAACATTTTTTCATATGTTTATTTGTTATTTCTACTTCTTTATCTGAGAAATGTCTGTTCATTTCAGATGCCCATTTTTGGATTGGGTTTTTAAATTTGGGAGATCTGATTTTTTAAAGTTTTTTATAGATTCAAGATAGGAGACCTTTGTCTGAGGAAAAGCAGGTGAAGATTTTTTCGCACATTGTGGGCTGTCTCTTCACACTGTTGGTGGTTTCTCTTGCTGTGCAGAAGCTTTTTAATAAGAAGAGATCCCACTTGTTAATTGTTTGTGCTAGTTCACTGAAAACTGAGGTTTTGTTCAGAAAATCTTTTCCTACACCAGTGTCTTCAAGAGTTCTACCTAACCTCTGTTCCAAGTGATTCAGTGTTTCTATTTTAATATTCAGATATTTAATCTATTTAGATTTGAGTTTAGTGCACACTGAGAAATATAAGTCTAGTTTTACTCTTTGGGAAGTTGAAACCCAATTTTTCCAGCACTATTTATTAAAGAGGCTATCCTTTCTCCAGTGAGGGTGTTTGTCTCCTTTATAGAAGATGTGATGACTGAGTGTGTCTGGAGTTGTTTCTGCATCTTCTAACCTGTTCCACTGGTCCTCAGGTCTGTTTCTTTGCCAGTACTATGCTGTTTTTATCACAGTTGCTTTTTAGTATAGTTTCAAGTTGAGGATAGTGCTACCCCCTGCCATGTCTATGTTACCTAGTATTGGTTTTGCTATTCTGGGTCTCTTCTTGTTCCTAATGAATTTTTAGATTTTTTTTCTCAAAGTCTGTGAAGTATGCTGCTGGGATTTCAATTGGGATTGCATTGAATCTATATAGCAGTTTTGGAAGTATGGCCATTTTCACCATATGGATCCTTCTTACCCAGGAACAGGGGATGTCTTTCCATTTTCTGATATCTTCTTCAATCTCTCTTTTCAGAGAGCTATAGTTTTCAGAGAAGAGGTCTTTGATTTCTTTTGTTAGGTTGATTCTTAGGTATTTCAATTTTTTGGATGCTATTGTGAAAGGAATTGTTTGCCCTATTTCTGTCTCAGTGAGTCCATTGTTCATGCAGGGGAAAACTATTCATTTATATGTGTTGACCTTGTACCAGCTACACTACTGAATTTGGTTATTAAGTCTAGAAGACTTTTGGTGGAGTTCTTGAGGTGTTCTATATAGAGTATCATGTCATCTTCAAATAATGACAATTTGACTACTTCAATTCCTATCTTTATTCCTTTTATTTCTTTCTGTTGTCTAATTGCCGTAGCTAATGTTTCCAAAACTATATTGAACAAGAGTGCTGACAGTGGACATCCTTGTCTTGTTTCTGATTTTTAGTATGAAGGATTTCAGTTTTTGACCATTTAGTATGATATTAGCTGTTGGTTTTTCATAGATGGCTTTTATCAGATTGAGACAGAGACCATCTATTCCAATTTTTTGTAGGGTTTTTATCATAAATGCATGTTGGATTTCGTCAAATGCTTTTTCTGCATCTATGGAGATCATCATATGGTTTTTGTCCTTGGCTCTATTGAGTGTATTACATTCATTGGTTTGTGTATGTTGAACCATCCCCGCATCCCTGGGATGAATCCCACTTGGTCAGGGTGTATGATCTTATTGATGATATTCTGCATTCTATTCGCCAGTATCTTATTAAGGATTTTTGCATCTATGTTTGTTAGTGAGATTGGCCTGTAGTTCTCTTTTTCAGTTGGGTCTTTCTCAGCTTTGGGGATCAAGGTGATGTTTGCTTCCAGGAATGAATTTGGGAATATTGCTTCCCTTTCAATTTCATTGAAGAGTTTAAACAGTAGTGGCAGTAGTTCTTCTCTAAATGTAGAATTTAGCAGTGAAGCCATCA
>NW_004624797.1:8724060-8743909 GCF_000247695.1 Heterocephalus glaber
ACTATGGGCACCATCTCTTCTGTTATCTGAGAAATTATTTCTGATTTCATTTTTTCCAGATCCTCCTTTGTTGCTAGTTCTTGGAGTCCAGGTGGTTGTGTATCAGAGTGTGCCATCTCCTTTCCCTTTGGGGTTGCTGTAGGTGATATGGAAGTCTGGTTTTGAGACTTGTGTACATGTGTTCTCATTTCCACAAGGTGGGGGGGTGCTCTTGGCACCCACACGGCTTACCTGCTCTGTGCTGGGGGCGGCAGAACTGCAGCCCTAAAGCCCTTTCTTCTGGGCTGGGAGCTGTGGAAGGGCAGTTCAGAAGCCCCTTCCTCTGGGCTGGGAGCTGTGGAAGGGCAGATCAGAAGCCCCTTCCTCTGGAAAGGGAGTGGTGGAACCGCAGCCCAGAAGCTCCTTCCTCTGTGCTGGGAGCAGTGGAACAGAGGCCCAGAAGCCCCTTCCTCTGGGCTGGGAGCGGCAGAATGGCGGTCCGGAAGCCCCTTCCTCTGGAATGGGAACAGTGGAAGGGCCAACCGGAATCTCAGTGTTGTTTTCATTTGCATTTCTCTAATGGCCAGAGATGTTGATGAATTTGTTCATGTATCTATTGGCCATTTGTACTTCTTTTGAGATGTATCTACTCATTTCAGTTGCCTATTTTTTGACTAGGTCTTTTATTGCGGGTTTATAATTTTTGTGAATTCTTTATAAATTCTAGATATTGGTCCTCTATCCAAGGAATAGCTGGAAAAAAATCTTTTCCCATTCTGTAAGTTGTCTTTTCACTCTGTTGGTTGTTTCCTTTGCTGTACAGAAGCTTAACTTAATATGATTCCATTTGTTGATTCTTGGTGTTATTTCTTTTACAATTGAGTTTCTGTTCACAAAGTCCTTGCCAATGCCTCTGTCTTCAATAGTTTTAGCTATTTTATCTTCCAACAGATTAAATGTTTCTGTTTTAACATTAAGATCTTTTATCCATTTTGATTTTGTGCTTTGTTTCCAAATGATGAGAATAGAGTTCTCATCATTTTATTTTTCAGATGTGAATAATTTTATTCCCAGTAAGTGAGAAACCAAATTGAATTTTGCCATAGTTCTATTTTCTCTTTCAGGGTTTCCAAAGTACTTTGGAAATTTTTGTATGCTATATAAAAATTTTGATCAGATTAATATAGCATGTCTGACAAATGTCATCTTGAAAATGTGTATAATTTTTTGTTGTTGTTGTTGTTTTGTTTTTTGGTACTGGGGATTGAACTCAGGACCCTGTGCTTGCAAGGCAAGCAGTGGAACCACTGAGCCAAAACCCCAGCCCTGTGTATAATTTTTTATCATTTTATGCTCTGTATTTCAGCATAGCCTCTCTCTATTCTTTGAGGATATAAAAAAGGCTTATGATCATATTTTGTAATTTAACATTCTATTAAATGCCAAAACCAAGATGGCAAGCTAAAGGTGTTCAGCTGGATGATCAACTGAGTATTTGACTCATGAGCACATCCATCAGATTGCCACTAACAGCTGCACCTGTTCAATTCCAAAGGGAATGATACCTTGAGCATAAAGTTTGTAAAGAGTTATTTTAGGAGATAATTCTGGGAAGGTGTATTCTGTACAGATCCTTGGAGCCTAAACACCGATCTGACTCTATATTTTTTCAGTTCACCATTTCCAGTTTAGGAGAAAGAGGCAAGTAGGCCTTGGCAATGCCAGACCTGACTATGGGATTCACTAAGTAGAAAGGAGAGAATAGATGGCACAAATGGCCTGGGGTAGATGGTGAAGGAAATTAACACACTAGTTAGGGTGGGAATAAAGTGGCAACAGGACAGTGAAACTTAAAGAGGGGGAAGAAGGGTCCACATGGCACAGTATGCTAATGCAGCCATGGTCTACTGCCTGCCGGGCCTGTCACTATCTCACTAGGAATGTAGGTGATAGTCTGTGACCTCAGGTAATAAGCCTTTCTCACCCCAAATTCTATAAGGAATGAAAATAGAAACACACAAACAGAAATACATCACAGATATGCAAAATAGAAATATGTAAATAAAACTGAGCTCTTCTTTATGCTACTCTGTATGAAAAGCAATACAAATGTTGGATTTGTGTATATGAAAAGCAAGTCTTTTCAACTAATATTGATTTAAAAAATCAATGAATCATTTATGTTTCTGCTGGGCCTGTCTTTCTGCCTCTGGCTGCTGACTCACCTACTCAAAATCCTCTTTCGCAGCCTCATCTGTGTCAGGCAGGCCTGCTTTTGCCTTCACAGGCCTAAGCACTCTCGCTTGTGAAGGTTTTAACCAGCATCATATTAAACATATTAAAATGCATCCACATCCTGCATTAAACATTTATATTTTTGTTATAAAAATTTTAAAGAGCTTTTGTAATTTTGCTTTAGAAATTATTTACTCATAACTAATTTAATTTAGAATTGCTATGATTTCTCCATAATAATTATGCAGACTTGGGAAGTGAAAATATTCAATTTAAAAATTATTTTCAAATATAATAGGTTTTAGGGCTAGAGGTTCGTTGGTAAAGCACTTGCCTATTATGCCCCAGGCTCTGTGTTTGATCCCCAGCACTGCAAAAGGAAAAGAACATAAAGGGTTTTAAAATAAATTAACAATGAATGAACTTGATATAACATCCTATTTTGTAGCCATTCAATTAAATTGTTATTTTAAACTTGGCATTTTCTTTTAGTATTTTATAACCTTGAGATCTTAAAGGTCTTTCTCTTTCTCTCTCTCCATTTTTAAAATTTTTTATTAGTACATGTATGCAGTACATAATGATTACATTCATCATAGGGAGTTGGTACATGTTCATGACACATCTTAATTCTATATGTGTTGTGTTGTGTTATTTTGCAGTGCTGGGCATCAAATCCAGGGCCTTGTGCATGATAAGCACATCCCCAGCCCAAGGTCTCAATTTTTAATTTCATCTCTGAAAATCCTGTAAGTTCTAGGTATTTAGTGATAGTTATCTAATGAATAACAGACAGGCACTGAACATCCACTTAATCACATGGAGGGGTGGTAAAGGTGGTTAAGATTTGTGTTCTCTTGAAGAGAAAATTTCATTTATTTCCATTTTATTTGCTGATCATTTAACTCTTTATATTGAGTGTCTCTTATGTGCAATCATCATTTCCTCTGAAAGGGACTTCAGTTTTTAGTGTCCTTACTTCAATATGTTTATTTCCACACAATCTCTTATTATTCACTGAACAAATTGCTATTTAGTACACATTAAATGCCAGCCACCATACATAGTTGCTGGAGATATTACATACTTGGATGAAATGTCTTGCATTTTTTCTAAAAGTAATTTTCTCCATCTTTACCTTGGATCTTTGTTCTTCCCAATTACTAAAGGATTTTGCTTGCACCTTGCTACCTCTCTCTTCTAGCAACTTGAACCACTCTCTCTCCTGGCCCCTTCCACCTTAAAGTGGCTTCAGGCTTTGTGGGAAACCTTTGTTTGACCCTTCTAATTTAATTTAAATTGTATTTTGCTCTTTATTTGATTAAAGATCACCTCTTTAATATGTGATTTCTCACCTTCATTTCCTCATGATACAGTGCCTTTCTCATTCCCTATAATCTTGTTCCTATCCTCACCACTTACTGAAACCACAATTTGGCACTCTCCAGTCCTTGAGAAATCTAAAGAAAGTCTTTTGAGCCTCAATTTCCTTGACCTGTTTTCAGCATTTCACACTGCTAACCTTCCCTTACAGATTATTTCTTTATTTTTCATTTTCACTTATTGCAAACTATTTCCAGTGCAGGGAAGCACATGGGATAACAAAACCAATATACAAGCCCCCTACTCAGTTCTATCAAATCTTGCAACATTAACTTTCAGATTTCTTTTTAAGAACTAAGTATTCTAAACACAGTTGATGTTCCCTGTAGTATACCCTTCTCTAGTTTCAGTCCTCTCCTCTTAAATTTCGTGTTAATGTTCTTCAATGTTTTGTATACTATTACCACATGTCTACTGTAAGTAGCCATGAGCTACAGATGATAGTTTCAGACTTCAAGTAAATACGGTATATGTTTTATGATTGCTTTTTGCTCACCAGTATATTTTTGAGATTTAACTGTTATTACATACATGATAGCTCAAATTCATTCATTTTTAATTACTTTTTCCATTTTTTACGGTGCTGGAGATTGACTCTAGGGCCTCATACGTGCTATGCAAACACTATTAACACTGAGCTACACTCCCAGCACCTCATTTTAGGTTCAAAATAGTACCATATTTAATTTAGTGAATACTATGATTATGCATTCACTTACCAACTAGTATTTAATTTGCTTTCAGCTTCTGAGATTACAAATAATGCAACAAAGGACATGACTTATTTATCTCTTTAGTACAAAGGGTCTATACCTAGGTACTGAATTTATGAGTTAAGAGTACTGTATTCTCAACTTCATTAAATATTATCAAATTGACCACCATAGCAATACTACCAACTTGTATTCTTTCTTGGAGTAGATCAGAGCTCTCTCTGTTCTACATCCTCAACACACTTGGTATTACCTGGCATTTTAAATTTTTGCCAAACCAATGGTTGTGAAATAATATCTCATGTTTTTATTTTTTAATTTCCCTAAATAGTAATAAAGTTAGGCATCTTTTCAGGTCTTTATTGGCCCTTTGAGTTTCCTTGACTATAAATTGCTTATTCGTATATTTTGTCAACTTTTCTTCAAGGTTTTCTTCCTTTTCCTTATTATAGGAGTTGTTTTACATCCTGGATACTAATTAATTAATTCAATCATTCATCTAATCAATATTTTTCTAGCATCTACTTTGTTCCAGCAGTGGTTCTAGGCACTAAAAATACAGCTCTGAACAAAACAGACAAAACACTTACCCTCATGGAACTTACACTGTACTGGGGGAAGGACAAATAAGCTTGAGATAGAACAGAACATAGTGATAAATCTTATGAAGAAAAATAAACAGGAAAGAGGGATAAGGGACATATGTGTATGGGAGTGGAGAAGGGGGTTACTGACTTGAAATTTTTAATAAAGTGATCTAGGAAGGTCTCACTGAGAAAGTGAGATTTGTGCAGACTTGAAGGAGGTGCAAGTGCAAGCAAAGAAAACAGCAAGTGCAAGGAGCCTGAGGCAAAACTGTACCTGACAAATCCAAGGAAAAACACAAAGCCAGTGGGATGAAGCAGAGCAAGTCAGAAAGAATGATAGGAGAAGATGTCAGAAAGGTGATGACAGCTAGATCTCATTCATAGATTATCCTTTGTTGAATATATGCATTTATGCACTGAAAAATACCTTCTTGCACTCTGTGGCTTTTTTTTTTTTTTTTTTTTTTTTTTGGAGTACCAGGAATCAAACTCAGGTCCTTGTGATTGCAAGGCAGGCAGTGGAACCACTGAGCTTAATCCCCAGCCCTGTGGCTTGTCTTTTGTTTATATTGTGAAGTACATATATTTTGAAATTTGATGTAATTATTGGTATCATTCTCATTCCCTATTTCAAAATAATACAAATGTTCTTTCTTTCTCTTTTTTTGGTCCTTGTTTACGCTAACCATGTGCCATATCACTGCGCTACACTCCAGCCTCCTATTCTCTCACTTGCTTCTGAAAATTGAAATGTATTGCTTTTCACACTTAGATCTGTAGTCTATATGGAATTGATTTTCCCTCTGTGGTATGAGGAAGAGGTCTAATTTAACAATTTTTCATATGAAAAATCAATAGTCCCAGTACCATTTAGAGAATAATCCATCACCCTACTGATCTGAAATATCACATATGCTGAATATCAATTTTCCAAATATGTGTACTGGGGAAAGGGTCCATTTTGAAGCTTTGTATTCTGTTCCATTGGCCTCTCTTATCTCTACACTATACTCTTACTATAGATTTAAAGTCAGTCTTGATTTCCAATCCAGTGTAGTTTCTAAAGCATATGAATAACACAATTGAAACATTACTTTGCGAAGAATATTTTTTGTGTCTGTCCACAGAGATTAAAAACAGTGAGATGGGGAGGGGGTGAAGTAACCCAGATAGGATATCACAAGGGCTTGCAATAAAGTGATGGAAGTGTAAAGGGAAAGAAAAAACTGAAAAATCATTCCAAAGAGAATATTAACAAGATTTGTTGACTGCTTGGATACAGAGATGAGAAGGAAAGCACATGACTTTGAGGTTTCAAGGCCGGGTGGCTGTGTAAAATGATGAGTTTAGTTTTGTCACACAGTGTTGTTATAACAATAGTGTATACGAGGTAAGATGCCTGTGGTAGGGATATATACTTGGGCTTTGCTTACTTAAAGGTGACCTGGAGGGGATGCAAAGGAGAAGCAAAGGCCTGAGCTTTGGGAAATTTTCCAATGTAGGAGATGGAAGGAAGAGGAAGGGGAGAACACTGAGAAGATAACCAACAGGATGCATCATAACCTTGATAAAGGTCTTTTGACTGATATGAGCTCTATTGCCCCAATACTTTTGAGTGCCCTCACAGGTATGAGTGTTTTGTTTCGATGGCAAACTTCAGTGCCCGCAGGATACTGTAATTCTGCTACATCACAAAATAGCATTTAAAATGTATTCCTTGCTGGCCAGGGTAGAGAAGCCCCCTGTCCGACAGGTCTCTGCAGTTCCCCAGGTTGGCCGCAGGGGGCGGAATCTGCGGCGGCCTGGAAAACTGGCGGGGGCGCTAGGCGCCGCTCTCTGTCGGGTCAGGCTCTCGTCTCCCGGCTCCACGGCTCCCAAAGCTTGGCGCGGAGCTGTTTGTCTAGCAACGCGCAGCTGAGCCGGGTGGGTGGCAGGAGGCGGGAGGCACTGTGGTCGGATTTGCCCGCAATCCGCAGCTCCGCCGAGCCTGGAGGCCACCCGAATGGAGCCGCGGCTCCCGGTCGGAGCCCAGCCCCTTGCTGTATCCGCCTGTGAGAAGGGGGAGGGGAGGCCGCGCAGGGCCGGGTGGGCGTCCGAGGGACTGCGGATACCGTAGAGCGGGGGCGCCACGAGGCCGGGCGGCGGAGCTGAGCGGGGGACGGGGCCGGCGCGGGAGGCGATGCTTGGGGGCAGGGGGAGGGCACCTCGGGGGTCTAGAGAGTCCAGTCACCCCGCTCCGCGGCACCCCTCTCTGGCCATGCTTCTGAAAAGGAGACCCTTGACGAGCGCCCGCATACTGTCGAGGGTTTGGAGATGAAGGGTCCTCTCCGGGAGCCCTGCACCCTGACCCTAGCCCAGAGGAACGGACAATATGAGTAAGTAACCACCTGGTTCCCACGGAGGAGGGGACTCTACCTTTAACTCCCAGCCCTAACTGCGACGAGCCACCCACCCTCCCACCGAGGCCACACGGGCAACAGGTTCATGTCCAGGTGTGAAGTGCGAGTGGTCTCTAACAACATACAGGGCTTTGTCCCCAACTTCCAAGGCAAAAGATTGCTCTTGGCTGTATTGCTCAGTGGAAAGACTCAATGGTCGGGGAAGTAGGAAGCCTGGGTTCTTAGTTCCTGCCTCTGCAACTGACATGTGTTGTGTAAGGCAGTAAGACTTTCTAGGTCTTGGTTTCCTCATCAGTTGAATAAAACATTAACTGCCTTACTGCCTTGGAGGATGTAACTGGATAATAATAAACGCGAAGGTGGTTTGTGAAAAGTAAAAGTGCTGTGGTAATGCTTCATTGTTAATGTTGCAGACTTCTTGTCTTAGCCCCATTCAGCTGGTTCCTCAGGGCCGCCCCCCAATTCCAGTTGCTTGAAGGTGTAGTCATTAATTCAGCCTCACTTGGCTATTGGAAAGAAAATGAGATGTGTAGAAATGTAAGTGATACTTGGCATTTTATCAACATGTGTCACCTCCCACTCTGCTTTGGACGCAGGCGCTCAGTAAATGTTGTTGACTGAGCAAAAGATTATTTTGATAAGCTATCACCATAGCTGCTAACCTCACTCCTATGTCACTAATGCCTCGTCTTAAAAGTATCTGTAGTGACCATTGCCTATCAGAGACTCCCATTTCTGTATGCCCAAGCCACTTCCTTTGGTTGTTCACTAGTTTCTGAAGTATTTTTCCTAGTTTAAAACGTGTTGATCACTTAACCCTTGCCATCTCCTGACACTAGGTTCTGCATAAAGACAGCTTTTCTCAGTCTCTACTTTTAAATCTTCTGTTTATGCTGCTTAATTTACACAGAAGAAATTCCCACTAGCCTAACTTGCACTCAGCTGAGATTATTGGTGCCAGTGTAACATCAGCTAGTGCTATGAAGTAGCTCTTTCCAAGGTTTTGTTTGGCCATTTCTGTTGATATGAGAAATTCATCCTATTTTCCCCAGATTTCATCAAACCCTGGAAGACCAGTTTAATAAAATTAAATTCAACAGAAAAGTGAATTGAAAAGTGAAACACCACTACCACTTCCAAAGGTTAGAATGGGTGAAAAGATGTGAACCTTAGTTCAGTTCAAAACCCAGTAGTTTTTGCATGTGTGTCTTGGTTTCCTCTTCTGTGAAAAACAAAATTATGAGAAATGAATAGAATAACTGCATTGTTGAGATGACTTCAGCTCAGGATCTGGTCCCTTGATTTAATAGGTTTGGAACTCTATTCAGCTAATAAAGGAATAAGCAGCTAGCCTTGAGATAAGTGCCATATCCTATCTGCACTTTTGTATTAGAAGAACTTTAAAACTTAGCAGCAGTAGCTCTCCTGACTACTTGTATCTTCCCAAGGAGAGATCAAATTCTCATATTCCAATTCTATATGTTGTGAGGGTGTAACAACAACACACTAACACTTGATGTGTGCCAGGTACTGTTCTGAGCAGTTTTTATTAATTTAATCCTCACAATATTATAATCATCTTCATTTTACCAGAGAAACTGAGACACAGAGAGGTTAAGTCACTTGGTAATTTTTGAGAGATAGTGTAGTTGAGATCTGAACCTATGCAAAGTATTTCTTTCTTTTTTTGGTACCGAGAATCGAACTCCAGTCCTTGCGCTTGCGCAGCAGGCAGCAAAACCACTGAGCTAAATCCCCGGCCCAAAGTATTTCTAAATTACGTTGAGTAGTTTCTTTGGCAGCCATTTGCAGGAGACACCTACAATCATCATGCTATCTGTAATCCTTAGATTCTGTTCCCCTGAATGCCTTCTCTGATTTGGGTGTCCAGAACTTTTGGGCTTTTTATCCTAGAACTCTATCTTAATATGTACATTAGTGGTTCCTACTATCAACTATAGGAGAAATTTACTTGAGGAAATAATTAAAATTGAGTTTTATGGGAAACAGGATCAAACATTCATTTTTTCAAGGGTAATAGATTATGATCTATTATGACAGTAGATTAGAACCTGTTGAATTTCCATTGTATTGCCATATACCTATTTTAAATCATTCTATTCTTAAACGAATAATTATGTTTAGATATTTTTATGCTTCTTATTAGTCTTTTACTTCAATTTATTAAAGGCTAACATAGTAGATACTCAATAAATGTGTACTCTTAAGATCTCAGTTTGTCTTGTGATGGTTTTTAACAATATAGTTCAGCTGAAGCATTACTGCTAATGGTAAACACCATTTCTGTTTTACATATTTTGACGTTATAGTGGTTTATGCAGTATCAGTACTTTTATTTCCCTAGTTCTGTCTAAGCAACAACTTACCCTGGAGATATTCCCTTCAAAGTTAACACATTTGAAAAAGAGATCCAAAAAGTAAAAACAAGCCCCTTATAAAGAAAACAAAATAGAAATCAAACCCTTCAAAAAAATGACATTTTTAATGTCACAAGTTGAACAGATATATTTAAAAATTCACCTCTGCTTATAACTTAATTAAGCCACTTCACTTATCCCACCAGTATTTAATGAACATCTGTTATGCTGCAGACAAAACTGAATATGATCGGGTCCTGGCTTTCAAAGAGTTAAAATTAGTGAGGGGAAGTAAATATAACCATATTGTAATGTGCAAGCACTCTATTAAGGGCCAAGCAAAGTGGGATAAGGCCAGTGGTTCTCCTTGGGAGTAATGGAGAATGATTCACAGAGGAGGAAATGATGTTTGAGCTTGTCTCAGGAAGAAGAAAGGAGTGTTCCAGGTAAAAAAGTACTGCCTGAAGAGTGCTTGACTTTAGGGAAGCTAGTTGATATTCAAAATGGCTGTTTATCCAGGAAGTTAGACTTTGATTCTAGGCCACTAAAGAAGGATAAGTAAGGAATGAAAATTAAAATGTCAGAAATACATGTGTATTTAGAAATATTGCATTTCATACTGGGAAGCCAGGTTCAGTCATGTTCTCAAAGAAATAGCATGAAGTTGAAAAACAAATGGACAAACACAAGGGATGTGAAGGAATTCCGATTGTGATACCTTACGGTCCCTGGGGTTATTTTGACTGATCCCGCTGGCTGAGTATCCCCTCTTATTCCAGCTCCATGAACCTGCATGCTTGTTTGAAGAGAAAGAACCACTCTGGTAAAAGCTATGGGAATGTAATTGGAACGCTAATGTATGAATTTCTGAATTCATAGATTCAACACACATGAATGTCTGTAATGTGCCAGGATCTGTGCTAGGTACTAAAAATACTATGATGCAAAAAGACA
Source organism: Heterocephalus glaber (assembly GCF_000247695.1). Next base: position 8,734,689 of record NW_004624797.1, read on the forward strand.
GTCATAGTCCTTGTTGTCATGGAGTTCATGTCTAGCTGTTAGTTCTTTACTCTGCTATGCATATTCTAAAGCTGTATACTCTATACCTCATGCTCCTAAGTCTGTATGCTGCTTTTAGGACACAGATAATCACATGTTCTTTATGACATAGAATTGTGTGAGTGTTCTGATATTGATTATCACTAACAACCTTATAGCCCTAGAGCAGTATCTAGCTTTCATGATGCTCAGATCCACAGAACTAGATACAGCAAGTCTAATAAATACAAACTAGAATTGTGCAGCAAGACAGCAAAGTACTTTGCTGCTAAAGATTTGGGAAGATTTGGACTTTTCAGTAGCTATTCATTGATACATTCTTCTGTTTCCTAGGTTAATAATCCAGTTGCAAGAGAAGGAACGGCACAGTCAAGATATTATTCCTATAAATAGCCACTTCAGATGTGTTCAAGGTACTAGCTTTAATTGCTTAGCTAATTTTGTGTTTTCTTTGGTCATTATTACATTGTATTATGTTGTACATATTTAAAGTTGTCACTACAAGTAAAACAAATTACATTACTCTTTGCCTAAAAAGTTAACATTTATAATCTACCATTGAGAAGATAGTATTTCTCTTAAGAGTGCTAAAGGGTTAAATTGTTTCCCTGGCTGGGGTTAGAGGTATATATAGTTTGTTACCTGTGTAGGTGGTCTTTTTATGCTGACTGACCTATATGTGGATTTAAATGACATTGTTGGGGTTAACTGACACTCTGTTCATTGTGAAGTATCAAGGTCACTTGGATTCACACATATTCAGCACTTTATTCCAAAACAATTTGAAATTAAGACATTTGGCAATGTGCCTTGCCAGATTGTACTACCTTACACTCAATTGTGTTAATTCTCAAACATTGATATGGGTGAATCATAAGAAAATTGACTCTGGGAAGGAAATACTTGGCTTCCTGTCCTCAAATTTGGGGTCTGAGATCAGAAAACCTGTTTTATCTGCTACAATCGAACTCAAAAAATATGGAGATTTGTATAGGAGGTGTTGCTTCTACTATCTCACATTGCTCTAGAAAGGAAATCGATTACTAGAAAAACAAATGTATTATATTTCCAGCAGGTCCAGTGGTTTTTATCAGGCAGAAACCTTCTATATTAATTACAGCTTATTGGAAAAATTGAACCCTACCGTGCATAGATTCTTTCTTAAACTGTTCATACTATTTTGATCAAATAGTAATATGCATACACTAAAAAGTTTGGAAAGAGCAGAAAAAAAATAAGTCACCTAAATTCCACTTTATATTGTTCAGCATTCCCTTTGCTGGGAGAAAATAACTGAAATCCACAAGTTAAAAGAGGAGTTTAGTTGCCTCATAACTTTAGAGGTTTCAATCCATGGTTAGTGCAACAGAAACATCATTGTAGAAGGGCATGGTAGAGCAAAGCTGCTCACTTCATGGCAAATGGAAAACAGCGTAGGGTAAGAGCACCAGCAAGATACACACCTTCCAAAGGCACACCCCCAGTGAACCATCTCCTCTAAATGGTCTCTACCTCCTAAGAGCACATTAGCTATGAACATCAGTAGATTAACCCACTGATGATTCTAGCACCCCCATGATCAATCTACCTATCCAGGAGTTTCTTAATCTAGTCAGGTTAACAATTAAGATTACTTGGCACAAGTCTGCCCCTTGTCAACTTGACACCTAATCACATCTCCTTAAACCATACTTAATTTCCAAATAAACATAAGTTAATAATTCTACTTAACATGATACAGTTATCCTGTATACAAAAAAAATGTGATTCCTGAAAGTCTCATCAGTTCTAGCATTGCTCAAAAATCCAAGTCTCATGTCTCCTCTCAGACTCAAGGCAAACTCTTAGCAGTTATGGGTTAGATCTAAAATGTCCCCTCAAGGTCTCATGTATTCAGAGGTGGGACTTCTGGAGAGTTAATGGATTGTGGGGACACTGTGCTTATCAGGAGAATAATCCACTGATGAGTTAATAGTTGAATATGATGTTAGGAGGTGGGGCCTGGTCAGGAGAAGTGGATCACTGGAGGCATGACCCAGAAGGGTATATTCCTGTCCCCAACTCCTCCATTCTGTCTCTTCTCTCTCTGCTTCCTGGTTGCTATGGGTTGAAAAGCTTTTCTCCATTCCATACAGTTTCTGCCTTGGAGCAAGCTGACCATGCAATTACTGAACTCTAAAACTATGAACCAGAATAAACCTTCCCTCCTTTAAGTTTGGATATTTTTTGTTCCAGCAACAGGAAAGTACATAATAGAGCTGTGAAGCCTTGCAAAATTCAAATAGTAGGTTAACATATTCCCAATATACAATGGCACAAGTTCAACATTCCCATTTCAAAAGGGAGAAATAGGGGGATAGGAATAAGACCAAAGCAAGACCAAAATCAAGCTTGGCATACATTAAATCCTGTAGCTTCATGGCAAGATATGAGTTCCAGAAGGGTTGGGTGGCCCCACCCTATGGCCTTGCCTGTTGCATTACACACAGCCTCTCAGACTGGTTCTACTGGCTGCCTACAGCTTTCCTTGACAGAAGTTACTGATTCCTGGCATCTCCAGCTTCCTGATATCTCTACTGCACCTTCAGCTTCATGCCTCTCACTCTCAAAGCCACATTGCCTGGCCTCCCAGGAATTCCTCTCAAATCTAGGTGGAAGCTTTCATGACCCCGCAACTCTTGCATTCTGTGTACTTGTAAAGATAAGAACATGTGGAGAATACCAAGTTCTGCCACCAGCTCAAGCAATAGCCAGCCCTCCCTGGAATAGATTCTAAATTGCCTGGATGATTGAGCACAGTGAAATGAACCCCAGGGAACCAGTTCCCTTGGTAGCTCTTCTTAAGCAGGGCACCTAGGCTCTCTTCTCAAAGGAAAGATTTACACTTTGTCCACTTGAGTCTGTGGTGGGTAAGGTCTTGCTGATTCCTGAGATATCCTCAAGACATTTTTGTGTCCTGGTTCAGATTACTTGGTTTCTTTTTAATGATGCGAATCTCTTCAGCAACCATACCTCCTTTGGTCTCAATTTTATACTTGGTTCTTTTTGGACCAAAATTTAAAATTTTCATATTTTTCTCCTCTGCTTTTTGCTCCTGATTCTCACAGTAAATGTGGCTAAAAGCAGCTAGCAATACCCATGCCACTACCTGAACGTTGGACTTTCTTAAAATTCCCATTGGCAAATCAAATAGTCAACCACCTTTAAATTCAGCCTTATGCAAAGTCTTGGGACATGGATAAAATGTAGACAGAATTTTTTACCACAGCATAACATGCATGCCATCTGCTCCAATTCCTAATAGAATCTTTATCCTATCTGAAATCTCATGAGCCTGGTCTTTACACTATCCACATTCCTATCACCATTCTGGTCTTTTGTGCTTTTACTGGATTTATCCATCAAGCTCTACTTACAGCATTCTTGCCTACAAATCATTTCTATAGACTTCTGAACCACATGGTTAGGTATATTCACAGCAACAACTCCACTTCTTAGTACAAATTTTTTCTATTGGTCAGCTTTCCCATTGCTGATACAAAATCTGACATCTACAAATTAGGAGAGGTTTTTTGGATTACAGTGTCAGAGGTTTCTCAGTCTATGATCAGCTGGGTCTAAGACAGAAATATCGTGGTGGAAGGGTATGATGGAGCAAAGCTCCTTATTTCATGGTGACCAGGAAGTAGAGTACAAGGGGAGAGCTCCAGTGAGAAATAGGCTCTCCATAGCACACCTTCAGTGACCCACCTCCTCCAGTAGGGCACTATCTTGTAACTACCATTCAGCTATGTACATCAGTGAATTAACCCACCGACAAGTATAGTGCCCTCACAATCCAACCACCACCTATCCAAGCATCTCTTAATTCTGTCAAGTTCACAATTAATTGACATACTAACTTTAAATAACATGTCTAACATTTTCCTTTTAGCTACACATTAAACCTCAGAGTAAGTGGAACTCATCCTATATAATTTTTGTTTGTTTATTTGTATTTTTGAGACAGGGTCTCACTATGTATTTCATGCTGGGCTAGAACTCATATAGCCCAGTTGGACCTGGAATTTGTGGCAATTCTCCCACTTCATCATTCTGAGTGCTGGGATTACAGGCATGTACCACCATGCCTAGCATCATCCTATGTAATTTTCTGTCTGTTCCACATGCCATTATATTTTGAGTGCTTTCCATGGTATTAACAGTGATATATTCTTCCATTTTATGGATGTTCTATAATGTAATTATTCCCCTATGTTTGACATTTCAGTTATTTTTCACTATATAAATAGTAATGTGATGACATCTCTATATGTAAATCTTTCTGAACATCTCTTTTATTTCCTCAGAATTTATTCCTCTGAGTGAAAATAGTCAGTGAATATGACTTTTAAAACAGCATGTTAAAAATAAAAGACAGTATGTATTAAGACTAATGATACCTGCAATGAGTAGTATCTACATTGCCTGTATATAGAAGAACAAAGTCATAGCTATTTACCTGCCTCGTGTAAGAGAGATGTGTTAAACAAAGCACCTGCATAACATAGTAAGTTGGCTGTGGTCACCTTGTTTTTCAAGTTGTAGCCCTACACAGAAGAGAAAAACCAAAGGATGTAGCTTAAAATTAGTATCCTATTAGCCTTTTACCTTTTTATTTTTACTAGTTCTAGAGTCTCTCTCACCCTGTTTCTCTTAGTATTATTTTTCGTAAAAAATAGGTTGTAGAGTTGCTTCTTGGGACCCTGAAAATTTCTGCACGTGTACTCTGTAATTCTCTCTGACAAAATGAAAAGTTAATATCTTTGAGTTTTCACTTCCTTTCTTTTTCCTGACCTATGCATCTATTTGGAAAGCTGTCTGCAAATGATCAGGTTTTGTAGAACTAAAAAGATACTAAATAATAGTGGTGAATATGTAATACCTATATCCTGATATCCTGTTTAGTTCACCATGCTAGTAATAGTATTGAGACTACATTCTAATATTAGGCAACTTAGTTCCTTACCATTTGCTTCTGTACTACCTAAATAATGGAGTCAAATATACAGTCCAGTCTTGTAAGGGACCTAGAAAAGTTTGAGACTACTCCTTCTCACCAACATAGGTCCAGGCTAATCCTTAGAAGTCAGTACCCAGGATTCATTTGGCCAAGAGGGCAGGTGCTATTGGTCAAACTCAGAGAAATCAGATAGGAAGAGGTATATTGGGTCTAGGGACAAAATACCTGACATCTACAAATTAAACTGGGGACAAGAAAGGAAGTCTAGGAAAGGCATCAAGAGAAAAGAGAACTGTGAACTTGTCAACTTCTTTGTGCTGTTCTTTTTTCATTGACACAATTGTAAATATTTTGTAGGTACACTATGATAATTCACATGTATACATTGTATAATGATCAAATAAGAGTAATGAGCATTTTTTGTGCTGGGAACTTTTAAACTCTTATCTTATAATTAGTCTAAGTTATATAATAAATTATTGTAAACTATAGTCACCCTGGTGTGCTGTAGAGCACTAGAACTTATCTAACTGTGTCTATCTAACTATACTTTGGTACCTGTTATCCATCCTCTCTCTATCCTCCCTTCCTCCTACCCTTCCTAGCCTCTAGTGACTACTATTTTGTGTACTTCTATGAGATTAACTTTTTGGCTTCCACACATAAGTGAAAATATGTGGTATTTCCCCTTCTGTGCTAGGCTTATTTCACTTAACATAATGACCTCTAGCTCCATCTGTGTTGCCACAAATGACAAGATTTAGTTCTTTTTATGGATGAATAAAATTTCATTATTACGTAGTATGCATTTTTCTTTATCCATCCATCCCTCTGTGTCACCTCAGTTGATTCTATACATTGGCTATTGTAACTAGTGCTGCATTGAAACATGAAAGCATGTTTTATGCATCTTGTTGGTTGTGATAGACCTTGGGCTCACAGGTGTTAATTGAAGACAGAAGGCAAAGAATTTCAGGTATACTCTGCTACTCTGCTATGGTATAGGACAGGGGTAGAGGTAATGAGATCAATGGGAAATTTTCAGTCTAGATCTGAGTTGAGAAAGTAATTTACCTCTGGGCTTTCAGGATCACTTCCTTGACTTTCTGTAAGAAGTATCTAAAGGACACAGATTATATTAAATCAGTATGTTATAGTTGAGGGGAATTAACTTGCCTGCACTTGAAGTAACATGTTGTTACGTTCCCTACTGTTTGTCATTCCTTGATTTGCTTTGAGGAGTTCCATTTGCTTACTTGTTCAGTTCATTGTTCTCTAAGTTGAATTGCTCATAGTCTTTAGAACTAGCACTACTAAAATCCTTTTAAAAAATGCTAAATAAAAAAAGCAAAGGATTTTTAAATATGTTCTAAAACCAAGGAGTAGTGACTGAAAGAAGTAGTTGTTGAGCTGGGCATGGTGGTGCATGCCTGTAATCCCAGCACTCAGGATGCTAAGGCAGGAGGATTGGCCACCAGTTCAAGGCCAGCCTGAATTACAGAGAGAACCTGTCTCAAAAAATATATATACTTCTTTTGGTTGTAATAAATAGTTTTCATTTCCCTCATCTGGTTCTCTCTTTTTTTTCCTTTCAGAAGCAGAAGAAACCCTTTTGATTGACATCGCGTCAAATAGTGAGTATCTTTCCGAATGGAGTTTCATTCAACAAGTATTTGCTTGAATATTCAGTGTATTCAAGACATCATTGTTGGCACATTTTGTATTTTACCATCTACTATAGTTTCCATTTTCTTAAGGCAGCCATACAAATCAACATTGTCTATAAAGCATTTAGGTTAAGCCTAAGAAAAAGCAGGTAGTTGGTAAGAACCTTAGTAAAAATGGAAAATATGATCTGCTTTTCTAATGCTGAACTTTGAACTACCATTATTATTCCTGTCAGTTAAATAATTGCTGTGGAACTGATAATTGTATGAAGGGTTAGTAAAATGTTTAAAGTACTTAAGGTTTATAGGGTTGTTTTGTTGTTTTTTAACTGCTGTTATGTTTTACACTTTTTTCTCTGTTTTTATTTTTTCACATTAAATCATAATGTTTTCAGTTATTTATTACCTTAATTTAGGAGGCTACAGGGTCCCTAAAATTGGTTGTGCAGGTATTCTTTCTCTTTTTTAAGATAATTTTGGTCTTTTATTTAATCTTCATCCTTTAAGGCGTCTCTATCAAAGGGAACATGATCTTCCTTTTCACTGTTTCTATTCTGTCATTTTTATCCGTTTGAAACAAATCATCGACTTTCTGTGCAAGCTGTTCTTTATCATCTAATTGTACTGTGTTATGGAGAAGAGAAAATGGGCCCTTGGCTGCTACCATGACTACTGGGTGGTTGCTATGGAAAAGGGTATCTGACCACATGAATCTAAATTGGATTGCCTTATCTCTTGGTTGAGTCCTTAGATGAGTGGGACTTGGCACTTACCTTGGGGCTGCAGGTTGTATATAATTTTGTTTAGATGCAGTCCTTCCCCTTGGCACTATTAATTTGTTATGAATGGTTTAGGTAGGCCTTTTCTATTTTGGGTTTTATTGTCCCTTTCTTTAATTATTGATTTTAAAGTCTTAAGAACTGTTCCTGAAATGCTAATCTCGCTGCTGGCTTCTGTTGCAAATATCTAAGAGAGAAAATAACTCAATATCTTTGTCTTACTGAGCTTAGACAGAAGAAGACAAAAACAATACTAAAAGCAAAAATCGAGGAAAGTAATTCTGCAGTGACTGACATTACTGTTGAAATAAGATACTGAAATGTTCAGTTCTTTGTGTAAAAAGTTATTCAATCCAAAGCTGAGAAGTTATATTGACCAGTGCCTTTTCTCTTATGCACACTGGATTGTGGCATTAGTTTTAATTTTGCCTATATAGAAGTTAGTCATGTGTTGCTATAGAGTTTAACTTACTGAATCATGAGGGGAAGTAGTTTGAGTGACGGCTTATAGAATCCTTTATTATCTCTCCTCATTTAGTAATGGGTTTCATATAAAAATCTATAGAACACACGATATGTTGTTGGAACCCTGAGTTTGTCATGAAGGCCTCATTTTAGTGTAAACATATATTTTCCCACTGTCTGAATATTGGTATTAAGCACTTTTCAAATAATATTTTTATTATAGTGTTATGGACTGGAGATGTATATCAGTGGCAGTATCCCTACCTAGCATGCACGAAGCCCCAGATACTGTCCGCAGTAGCACAGAAAAGTGTCTGATTATAGAGTTAATACTTCTTCATTATGTATAATTTATAAAGTCAGAAAAATTTAAAGTATCAAATTAAAATTACTCTCCTAGAGATCACTACTATGGCTAACAACTTCATATATTTTCTTCTAGTCTTTCTTCTATATAATTGGGATCCTTATAGCATTTTTGTTGTTTTTGTGGATTTTTAGAGGGGAGGCTATTTTTGTTTTGTGTGTGTGTGTGTGTTTTATGGGGGAAGGGGGTTGGGGAACTGAACCCAGGGCCTTATGTGCTAAGCATATGCTATACCACTGAGCTGTTCCTTCAGCCCTTTGTATATACTTTTTATCTTGCATTTTCATTTACTATTATATTGTGACATTTTCTTTTCTCATTTAAACTTATTTTAAAATATTGTTTTCAGTGACCAATATTTCACTAAATCTACATGCCAAATTTTATTAAATTAATTTATTTTTTAAATTAATTATATTGGTACATTTAAGGTATACAATATAATGTCATTCATCATTGGAAATTTGCACCTTTACATAATCCATCTTGGTTCTTATTTTTCCCCATTCCCCTGCCCTTCCTTCAACCCCTCCCTATCTACAAAGACTTTGTTTCCATTTTTTTATTTTCTCATATTAATTCCATTCCTTTCTTTCCTTTCCCCTACCCCTCCCACTTCTGCTTCCCCTTTGCCCCTTTTCTTCCAATTTCACATTATCTATTATACCTTTCAGTCCTCATTTACACTTTCAGATTCTTACACTAGAGAAACTATTTGGTATTTACACGTGTGTCCTATTTATTTCACTTAAAAGTATTCCCTCAATGTGCATCCATTTAGCGATAATGTCTCTAGTTTCTCGTTCTTTATGGCTGTGTAGTACTCCATTTTATTTTTTAAAAAAGACATTGTCTTTATCCAGTCTCCAGTTGATGGGCAGTTGGGTTGTTTCTAAGTTTTA
>NW_004624797.1:8751282-8800903 GCF_000247695.1 Heterocephalus glaber
AATTTAATACAAAAAAAAAAAAAAAAGAAGGCCAGGGTATGTGGAACAGGGCTTGAGCACCAAAGAAAGACAGACTAGGACCAGATCCAATAGAATCTTGTAAGCGATGGTGTTGAATCTGCATTTTTATATTTTTAAAAAGTAGAAGAGAATGAAACATTTTATGCTGAGGTATTATCATTTTCATGGAAGCAGAAAGACTAGTTAGGAAGCTGTTTCAGTAGTATATGGTAGAGTATGGTAACAATAGAAATGGAGAGAAATGGACAGATTTGAGATATATTTAGAGTTAAATGAAAATAATAGGAGTTGGTTTGGATGTAGGGGCTGAAATGAAGAAAAATATCAAGAATACTAGGTTTCTGACATGAATATGGATGATGGTACTATTTGCATAAATACATTGCAAAAGGAATGAGTTTTACTTTGAGGGAGTATCATGCACTCAGTTTTAGGTGTATTGGGATTTCTTTGAGACATTTGAGTGTAGATTATAAATTGGCAGCTGAAGCTTAGAAAAAAGGTTTGAGCTACTAGCATATAAATTATATTTAAAACCATGAGAGATAGTGTGATTGCATATATAGTTGTGCTATCTAATACAGCAGCCACTAGCTATATGAATCTCTGTATATTAATTAAAATAAATTAGAAATTCATGTCCGTAGTGGCAGTACTCATATTTCAAGTGTTCATTAGCCACATATGGTTATTGGTTACCATACTGGACAACACATCTGTAGAACGTGCCCATCATTACAGAAATACCTATTGAACAATGCTGGTATAGAATAAGAGTGATTTAGGATTGAACTCAACTCTAATTCTTAAAGATTAGATTAAAGGAAGAGATACCTCAAAGGGCCTTAAAAATTAGTGATGGGACAGACAAATTAGTTGAGTATAGTATCGTAGAAGCCTTTGGGAGAGAGTATTCTAAGCATTGATCAACTGGTGGTTTCTGCTGATAGTTTTAACAAAGTGGCTGAAGAGTAGCCATTGGATTTACCAGTATGGAGGTTATTGGTGACCTTAAAGCAATTATACGAGGTGGTGGGTGTAGAAGTCTTCCTGGAGCTAAAAGAGAAATGGGAGAAGAGCAGGAAGTGACTGTGTTTTTTAAAGAAGCTTGACTGTGGTGGAGGTGGGGAGAATACAGAGATGAACTAGAGTTGGAGGGAAATATGGGGTTCAGGAAGGTGTTCATTTTTCAAATGGGAAAGACTCGGAATATGATTTCATGCTAATGGGGAGGAGCCTGTGAAATAGATATTTTAAAGATATGAGGGTCTTTCTAAGGAGTGGTTATAAGATTGCTGAGAGGATTGGAGGAATTCAAAGTGAAGATGGTCTTGATAGGGGGAATCTTCTTTGTATCAGAAGGGACAAAAAGGAGATGAGAACAAATACAAGTAGGTCCATGTAATGGCTTCATTTATCTCTGAAGTATAAGGTAAAGCAGTTTGCCTGGAACAAGAAGGCATGAAAAGAGAGGGATCCAAAGTCTGAGAAATGAGATTGTAAATGAGAAAGTATTAAAATAGTTCTTCCAATAGTAGGAAACTTGTTGATCATGGAAACTGATTGCTTCTTAGGATAGTGGACCTAGTTGAGGTTGATAAGAAAGACTTTATAGTGATAGCAAATCTCTCTTCCTTTCTCTCTCTCTCTCTCTCTCTCTCTCTCCCCCTCCTCCCCCTCTCCCTCTCCCTTTCCCTCTCTCTCTGTGTATGTGTGGACACGTCTTCTGCTTGCTCAGGTACTATGAGTATAAAGAAGGTATTTAGTTGGATTTCTGATTGTTGGAATTTAGCTCAGTAGATGCCGTGAGAGACCAGCAGTAAGGTAGTTGTGGGGTTTTGTAAGAGTGTAAATATGGCATCTGTTTGAGAAAAGGGAAAGTGGAAGCAGGAGGGAGCTGATGGATAGTGAGAAAGTGGAGGAATCAGTGGGCTGAAGGATCCCATGAGGTAAAGGAATGATGACAACAAAGATAATGAACAAGTAAGTTAGAATAATAGGTCAGTGCAAGATATTTGAATTAGGTTTGTGCAAAAGTCATTGGATGAGAAAGGTGAAGGGGTTAATGGGGTTTTCTGTAGTAATTTTAAAAAGACCCAAAATAATGCCAGAGTTTGAGTGGAAAGGAAGTCTTATATGTTAGATATTGAATCCTGATTGAGAAGTTTCTGGTTTCTACAAGGATGGTAGATTGTCTCATAGAAAAAGAAAAGGAAGAAGATGGTATGGCCCTATGGGTAAGCCTCAAAAGAGAAAACTTTTCCTGAGGGAGGACGGGAAAGAATTGTCTAGAATTGGTATTAGAACAAGTACAGCCACCAGCCTTAAATTCTATCAGGTATAAGCCAGGCATAGGGGTCTCCTGTAGTTCCAACACTCAGGAGGCTGAGACAGGAGAATTGCTTCACCCCAGGAGTTTGACGCCATCCTGGGCAACACAGAGACACCTCTCTCTCTCTCTCGTTCTCTCTCAAAAAAAGGGGGAGGTATTGGGCACAGTGGCACACTCCTGTAATCCCAGGTACTCAGGAGGGTGAAGCAACAGGATCGCAAGTTCAAGGTGGTTTGAGTAACTTAGCAAAACTGTCTCAAAATGAAAATGAAAAGGGCTGAGACTGTAACTCAGTTGTACAGTGCCCCTGCGTTCAATCCCCAGTACAGTACTGCCAAAAAGATAGGATGGGGGTCTCAAAAAATAAATGCTGTCAGATGGGAGAAAATAGCCTCCATTAAGAGGGCTGCAAGGGAAGTACCTGCCTCTTATAGGGACTAACCAGTCAGTTTGCACTTGACTCTGATTTCATTCTGGACTGCATACTAGAATTGCCTGGGGAATATTTCAAAAGCTACCAGTGTCCTGGCTTCACCCATGGAGATTCTGCTTTAATTGTTTTGGGATAAGGTTCAGATGTCAGTGTTTTTTTTTTAAAGTGCCTCTGGTGATTGTAATGCATCCATACGTGAGCACTGCTGATAGGTACAGGGAAATGTTCAGATGAAATGGAGGGTATAATAGTTTTACTGATCACAGAAGGCCAGAGGGTTTTGGAAGGGTGGAGAATAGAAGGTTGGGTCATGGGAAAATTTGTCCACTTTTCCAAGTAGTGTGGCAAGAGCACATCCAATGTTTTGTTTTGTTTTTTGTTTTTGTTTTTGTTTTGGTGCCAGGGACCGAAATCAAGACCTTCAAGCCTGCAAGGCAGGCATGGTGCCACTGAGCTAAATCCCGGGCCCCAACATCCAGTGTTATTTTATACGTAATTTCCAGTATTTTCTAGCTATTAAATGGGCCAGTTTTATGTTTGTTAAAATATATCTTTCAAGAATTGTGGGAGAAAGAATATGAGTTCTTGTTCTAAATTCCTGTCAGATTGAGACTGCTCCTTTTTAACTACTTCGAATATAAATTATCTGAGCAAGGGAGGGCTTGTTATACCCTGAAGGAGTTTTTCCCTGTATCTTTAAGGCTGCTTTCCCATGCCTAATTGACACTTTATTCAGTTCCTGTCCTTTGTTTTCATCATTGCCCTTGGCACTCTCATTAATTTTCTTATCTCTGATCCACTTGGGTGCCTGCTTTCCCATGTTTTTTCTCCATTTGTATCTTTTCTTATGATCAGTGATTTTATTTTCCTTTCTTTAACTTGTAAAGATGCAACAAAAAGTGCAAAGGACAAAAAGAGAGCCAGAGGTTCAGAAGTGGATGTCTGCTATAAGGAAACTAGAATTTTCATTTCATTTTCTCAAGTGTGGGAGAGTTCACTTCAACAGTCATTTATTAAATGACTCTGTGAAGTCTGACACTGATGTCACCAGGAAAGTGACCAGCTAACACAGGACTGGTTTATCTGGGATTTTCTCAGTGTCAGCATTGAAAGTTTTGAGTTGTAGGAAGCCTTATGACTCCAACTCCATCTCCAAGACAATTGGTCACCTAGACCATGGAAAATATTGGGTGACCTGTACGTGTAACTTGCCTCTTATAAGCTCCCCTTACGGAGTTTATAGTTTCCAGGACCAAGGAAAAGCAACATACATAATCAGTTAGAATAGGAATATAAACAAATATATTTGGTTTCCTAAACTACCATATCCAAAGAGTTGATTAAGACAATAACTATAGGCCATCAGAAAGGGAGAGACAGTATATTATACCTGTAAAAAAGTAAAGCCATAGGTAACTTTGCTTCTAATTCTGGTATTTTTCAATTGGCTGTGCTTGAACCAAACCTCCCTTGGACATGGACCATTACATTGCTTTTGCAAGTTTATTCCAGACATACATTTTTCACTTGAGGTAATGAAGTTTAGGTGCTTGTCAGAATACTTCATTCTCACTGTTTTCTTTCTTCATTTATAAATTGAATCTGAACTTAGGAACAACCATGCTACTTCCTTTGTTCCCTTCACGTTTCAGATACTCTTACTATGTGATCTGGATTTAAAACGGTAGCAACATCCAGCCTGAGGATAGGAGGAGGGTGACTGAAGAATTTTATCTTTTGCTAGAATTTGGAGGTCCCTGCATTGACATCTGAGAGATAGATGAGACACAGAAAACCAACTTTAGTATGTAGTATGTCTATCACCAGATCAGGCTGCTTACCGACACAAGTTTTCAGTCCTAAGACTTCTATCTTCCCTTCGGCTTCCCTCTCTGCTTTACCCCTTCTGCCATTACCATACCAAATGCCTTGTTTTTGTCCATGTGAGTCCTCTGTGAGAGTATAAGAATATTTGTGATCTGGACCTTCTGATAACCTGGTACATGAAGAATATGATTCCAATAAAACATTGCATCTCATGGATATATGTGTATAGATTTCAATTCTTTTTAGGTGGCTGCAAAATTCGAGTTCAGGGGGACTGGAGCAGAGAGCGCCGTTTTGAAATCCCTGATGAAGAACACTCTGTGAAGTTCCTCTCAGAGGTCCTTGCTGCTCAGGAAGGTAACTCAAGACTCAACAGTTTTCTTCTGTTCTTTCAGTGGGAGTAAAATTCTAACATACTGATTCAGAAGTGACCATTAGCAAAGCACCTCACCCCTTGGGCTCTGATAGCTGATATTTTTCTTCAGAAACATACCTAGGAATAAAGTTAGAGAGCAAGTCCAGCCAGCTTTAAGGACACTGAGCAATTTCCAGAATGTTCAATGCATGCCCTGCATTTACCTTAGGCTGTAATCCTCCTCTTACCCCAGATGACCCGAGAGCTGCCCTTATTTTCTTCGACTCTTCCACTATTTTCAAGAATACTGCTGGCCCTTACATTTAAGAAGTGTTAAATGAGTAGCTTTTGATTATGGTAAATTCCATTCCCTGTCAAGTTCCGCAGTTTCTGACCATGACTCTTATCTTTCCAGCTCAGTCACAACTTCTTGTTCCAGAGCAGAAAGATTCATCCAGCTGGTATCAGAAATTAGACACTAAGGACAAACCTTCTGTTTTTTCAGGTACTGAAAGGATTCTTTTGTCACTGGTTACTGTGACCATTTTAAAGTCAGTAGGTTTTATTAGGCCAGATGAGATGATGTGGATTAAAGCCAAAGTCAGACATAATCTCCTGTGGAGTGGCTTTATGGAGTCCATGGCCACTGACTTAAGTCCACTCTTTATCCTCTCTGAGGTATAACAGCTCTTCAGGAACCACGTTAGCAAAATGGTAAAACGTAGAGTCCAGAGCCAAACAGCCTGGGTTTGAATCACAAGTCTGGGGCTCGCTAGTTATATGATCTTGGCCAAGTTACTCAACTACTCTGAACTTCCATTTCTTTTTCTGCTGCATGGGGAGATTTTAATAGTACTTACGTTGTGAGGTTTTTGTGATTATTATGGGAAATAATGATATAATCCCATACTGTCAACCATACATTGTGCTAAATCTTCAATAAATGCTAGCTACTCTTAGTCAGATTCCAGATTAGTGTAAACTAGTTAGTGTATCAGTGCTTCAGGGATAGATGTCCTTCTTCCCCTAATCTAACTAATTACTACCCTTATAGTACCTTTTTGTTTGTTAATACCACCGAGCAGATCATGATCAAATCAAAGTCCTGCCCACCCTGGCTATGGTGGATGTTAGCTTTTCTCCCCCTGTGACTGTGGGTTCTCTGTCCTTCAGGGCTTCTTGGATTTGAGGATAATTTTTCATCTATGAATTTGGACAAGAAAATAAATTCACAAAATCAGCCTACAGGGATTCACCGGGAACCCCCCCCACCACCTCCATCTGTGAATAGAATGTAAGTACTATGTTGCAACATATTTCCCCTGTAGGAGACTTATATTTTAAGAATTTTTCCTTGAATTTGTCCTTTATTTGCTAGGCTTCCACGTGAAAAAGAAACTTCTAACAAGGAACAGCCTAAAGTGACCAACACCATGAGGAAGCTCTTTGTGCCAAATACTCAGTCTGGAACACGAGAGGGTCTCATCAAACATATCCTGGCAAAGCGAGAGAAAGAATATGTCAACATTCAGAATTTCAAGTTAGTCTCTTTCCTCCTTCCTGAGTCTAAAAAGTTATGTATAGCAGACAACGACTTTTTGATATTTAAGGTATTAGCTTAAGAGTCAAAGCATGGCCAAGTGTGGTGGCACATGCCTGTAATTCCAGCACTCCAGAGGCTGAGGCAGGAGGATTGCCACAAGTTCGAGGCCAGCCTGGACTACATAGTGAGTTCAAAACCAGCCTGAACTACATAGTGAGACCCTGTTTCAAAAAAACAGCAACAGAAAATAAGAATCAAAGTATAATAAAAAAGGAATGGTATTCTGATGAAAGCCCTTGTCTCTGCGCTGCTCAATAGCATACATATCCAAAATAATGAAGATGTTACAGTTTCCCATGGAGTTTCTAAGAATACCATGTCTACTAATGTTTCTGTCTGCTCTCAGGGAGCTAAATCAAGCTCACATATACTAGAGAATTATCCCCTAGTACATTCCATATGAAAGTGTATTTATCTGTCTAGCCTGATGAATTTTTTTCCAGGCAATATTGGAAAATTAAAGTCCACCATTACTACTAAATCTTAACTTATTTAGTTTGGTAAGTTAACTAAAGAAAGTTTCATCCAATCCTCTTGAATTGAAGGTCTGTTTTGGATTTTTGTTTTCTCTGTATTTTTCATTTCCCCTTTATTTGCTATTATCCTCTTTTCCACACCTGGTATATGTAGTATACGAGGACTGTGATATGGTGTGACATGCATCCCCAATATGTGATGTGACAACATTTTTCTTTGTTATTTATTAACAAAATGTACCCTTTTATTTTATGTATGTATGTATGTATGTATGTATTTTGGTACCAGGGATTGAACTCAGGACCTTGCGCTTGCGAGGCAGGCACAGTGCCACTGAGCTAAATTCCCGGTCCCAGAATGTATCCTTTTAGTCCAAGATTCCAGTCCCATCTACTATCCCATCATGCCTCATTTATTCTAATTCAATCATAACTATGTCCCTAGTTCCTCTGGTTCCTTATATTCCACATGACGGTTATATTTGTATGCAAACAGTTAAAACAGTCATGAATTTTCCCTTCTGCTTTCTCCCTTAATATTGTATCTGCCTCATCAGAATTTCCTACACAAATGTCCTTGTAATCCTTCGGGAAGTGAGTTTGGATTCAACTCTGGCTCCTTATTGAACAACTATCCATATTAGACTAGCTTGCAGCATGAAGATACCTCTTTCCATCTATAAGCTCTACCTTAAAGTATGAGTTTGGAGTTTAATTGGATGGGAATGTGATAGAACAATTAACTTTGTGTTTTTTTAAATAGAGACTTGATTCCTTTCTGTAGGTTCACTTAATATATAACTTAGAGAAAATAAGCCCACTGTCTACAAGTAAATTTTCTTATGTATATGTCAAAATAC
Organism: Heterocephalus glaber; assembly: GCF_000247695.1. The sequence continues at coordinate 8,759,190 of NW_004624797.1, forward strand.
TTTGAAGAATTATGGTAGCTTCTTATGAACATACCCTTATGTAGAAATGACAAGAAAGAGTTCTGTTTATATTTGATCTTTGTTTTCAAATTATTTTTTGGTCTTACATATTAGATTTTTTGTTGGAACTTGGAATGTGAATGGCCAATCTCCAGATAGTGGGTTAGAACCTTGGCTGAACTGTGATCCAAATCCTCCTGATATCTACTGCATTGGGTAACACAGCACTTCTTGAACTTCTTTTTGGCTTTATGTTTGGTGTTAGTTTACATGACATTTTACCTTCCTTCTTAAAAAAAACTGCTTAGACTATCATGGACTATTTGTAAAAGTTAATTTGTGGGTCAAATTTGTGAGATCAGAATGGAACAGATATCTAACGTGGTATAAGGAAGCATCTAGTCCTCTCAAAACACACAAAAAAACTATGCTTTTCATACACACTGAGACTTGAAGTCAGTTCTAAAAGTGACTATCCCTAGGTCATAAGAGCAAAGCTCTAATATTAAACCTCGTAGGAGGTTTTTATCTTTTCATTACCTATGAATATACTGGTGGGGATTCTTTAGAAAACTACTTGTCCTACACATGTGTAAATACCAAATAGTTTCTCTAGTGTGAGAAACTGAAAGTGTAAATAAGGACTAAAAGGTATAATAGATAATGTGAAATAGGAAGAAAAGGGGCAAAGAGGAAGGGGAAGTGGGAGGGATAGGGGAAAGGAAAGAAGGGAATGGAATTAATATAAGACAATGAAAAAATGGAAACAAAGTCTTTGTAAATAGGGAGGGATGGAGGGGTTGAAGGGAGGGCAGGGGAAGGGGGAAAAGTAAGAACCGAGAGAGATTATATAAAAGTGCAAATTTCCAATGATGAATATCATTATATTGTATACCTAAAATGCACCAATAAAATAAAATTTTTAAAACAAACTAACAGAAAAGAAAACTACTTGTCCTTACTGATAACCTAGGTCAACAGAGTATTTCCATAAAATTTAATCTCTCTCCTATTTCTTCCTTTCTTTCTTTTTTTGGTCTAATATCTCAGCAAGTGGGGCAGGAGATAGCAAGAAATAATTACGGCATATGTATAGATCTCATATCTTTTTCTTTTTCCTGTTAGATTCCAAGAGCTAGACTTGAGCACAGAAGCCTTTTTCTACTTTGAATCTGTAAAGGAACAGGAATGGTCAATGGCTGTAGAGAGGGGTTTGCATTCCAAAGCCAAGTATAAGAAAGTAAGCCACATTTAATTATCTTTTTTAGTATATGACTAAATAGAACTCACTGGAAGTTATTCCATTATTTGTAACTCATTGAATTTTCCATATGTGTAATACTGGGATAGGGCAGACTAATCCTTCGTACTTATTTCCTAGGGAAAAAAATTCCCTAAGTTTTCTGATCCTTTATTTCAGTTGCTTAGATAGCTTGTAGGAGAAAAAAGTTGTATTGTACTCATATCAGTAATTAATGTAAAATAATTATAAGGTAACGGATTTGTGCAACAAAAGTTCCAGATTGAAATTGTTCACTAAGATGGTCAAAATTAGATGCTTTACACAAAAGCAGTGTGAAGATGCAGGTACATAGGGTATGGTTTAGAATCATAATAAGAATAAAAGGTCTGGTGGAATTTAAGTTCTAAACTTGATTGTAGGTCAGGAGTAGAGTTGACTTTAACAAGATGGTCTAATTTGTTGGGTTTTTTGTTTTGTTTTTTGGTTTTTTGAGACAGTGTCTTACTATGTAGTTCAGGCTGGCCTTGGACTCACTATGTAGCTCAGGCTGGCCTCGAACTCTCGGTGATCCTCCTGCCTCAGCCTCCTGAATACTGGGATTACAGGCATGAGCCACCACATGCAGCTCAATTTGTTGATCTTTAGATGGCATGTGTCAGAGGCATTTAACTACTAGAAGAGTTATTTTCATGACAGGGCTACCATATTAAGCTCTTTAAAAGGAGTAATCTGAATGATTTTCCTGTAAGTCTTTTAACAGTTTTGGTAGGTAATGTAACTCCTGAAGATGTTTTCCCCTCATATAGGTTTCTGAGTAATATATATCTCAAGCATATTTCTAGTTCTAGTTTACATGTTAAAAATAATCAAAGTAAAAAAGGATTGCTGTTTATAGAGGCAACTTTCTTAGAAACCATAAACTAGGAAGGAGTAGTAAAATGAACAAATGGGCATAGCAGTTTTGCCTTGTTATTTGAACTTTTAATGCCCTCTTCATTGGCAAAAAAGTGATTAAAAATAGATTTGGAGTTGAGTGTACTCACTGTCACTCAAGACTTTTACCTCTGTTGATGAGAGCCACGTTAGAGCTTCCCCCCATGAGAATCTTGGTTTTGAATTTCTGGAGTCCACTGGGAAATAGAGCATTTGGATTTAGAGTTGAGCATTGGTATGTCATTTTGGTAGAAAAATTAGTTCTAGGAAGTTAAATATGTGGCAAGAAGTGATATTACCCTTTATAACTCTCTGGAACTCATAGGTTCAACTAGTCCGCCTTGTTGGGATGATGCTCCTTATATTTGCCAGAAAGGATCAATATCGATATATTCGTGATGTTGCTACAGAAACGGTTGGAACTGGGATCATGGGGAAAATGGTGAGTTACTTTGAAAATGAACTGGACTATTATTTATGTCCATGTGAAATTAAATTGATGGTTATGTGGAACTAACTGGGAATAATTATACTTGCTAACAGGGAAACAAAGGTGGGGTAGCTGTGAGATTTGTGTTTCACAACACTACCTTCTGCATTGTCAATTCTCACCTGGCTGCCCACGTAGAAGACTTTGAGAGAAGGAATCAAGATTATAAGGACATCTGTGCGAGAATGAGTTTTGTAGTCCCCAGTCAGACCCTCCCACAACTGAACATCATGAAACATGAGTGAGTGATTCTCTCTCCTGTGGCCTTTGAATAATGAGCATAAAATGGTGAGAAACTCTAGAACTGTGAAGGATGAGGGATTGTCATTCAGCGATTGAGGGCACAAAGAAGAGGTATTTTAGGAATAGCAGACTCATTGAGAAATTAGATTTGACATCAGAAGAAAGGTTAGTTGTGTTAATGAAGTGTGTAGAGTAATCCCAGAAGGGTCTGTCAGTTGGAGTCAGTTTTTGGTTTTTACTATAAATTAAAAATATTCATTATAAATTTAATTAAAGATAAGATTAACAGTAAAAACCCCTCACTACTTCTCCTCTGCTGTCCCCAGCTAGTCCTTCACAGTTGGGTGTGTATCCTAGATCTGTACTGTCCAGTATGACAGCCACTGGCCATATGTGGCCATGGTGCACTTGAAAAAGAGTGGCTAGTCCAAATTGAGATATACTAAGCATAAACAGTATGTTGGATTTCAAAGACTAAGGGGGAAATGTAGACTATCTCAATTTTTTTAAAGGAGGAGGGGTTTATTTTGGCTCACATTTTAGTCCATAGTTGTCTGGCTGAATAGCTCAATTTTTTAAAGTTAATCACATGTTGAAATAACAATTAAGATATATTGGGTTAAGTGAAATTTGGTGATGGTTTTCACTTGTTTCTTTTTAAATGCAGCTACTAGAAAACTTAAAAGTATGTTGTGACATGCATTATAATTCCATTAAAAAGTGCTGTTCTAGATGGTATGCATGCACACATACTTGTTGTATAAGATCATATTGTCCTGTTTATTATGGATCCTTTTCGATGCCAGCATGCAGATCTACATTACTCTTTGGCTGGGATTATTAAAAATAGGGGGTGGCAGAGATAGATCCATAAAGAATCGAACTTATAAGGATAGAAGCAGAAATCCATTGAGGAATGGATTGAGTGGTGATAGTGATGATTTGTAAAGATATTAATCCTGGTCATTGAAATTCTGACAGGGTGGTTTAGAATAAATAGTTTGAGATGGGAATTGGTAGGAAAGCAAAAGATAATTTAGGGATATTAAAATCAGAGAGTAGGGTGATTGAGGAAAGAGTAGGGAAGGGTAGTGATATTGGAGTGTTTATTGTCTCAGTAATTAGGGTCATATATGAGGAATGATTAAAATATATAATGTATCAATATATGTGTAAATTTTTAAATTCTTACAATAAAAAACACATTGCCATTAATCCTCCTCAAAATATTCCCCCTTGCTTGCAATACACTTATTCCATCATTCTTCCCACTTCCTGAAGCAGTTCTGGAAGTCCTCTTTCACGAGTGATATAATGTGTTGTGGTGAAAAATAGAATGAATGCTCCAGGTGCCATCCAATAGAAAGACAGGTGCATAAAAACATAATGATGTGTACTCATCCACCTTATTCACCAGATCTGACAACAATGACTTCTGGCTCTTCCACAAAGTCAAAATTACCATGAAAGGCAAACATTTAGAATCAACTTAGGACATTGAGGCAGCCACAGCAGTGTAACTAAAGACACTCAAAACCGGATTTCCATATCTGCCCCCCAGAAAGTGGCAAGAACAGTGGGATAAATGTGTTTAAAGCAAGGGGAGGTACTTTTGGGCGACGGGTAGGGTGGGTGTGGGGTATGACAATGCGTCTTTCACTGTAATAAAGAAAAAGTAAATATTCACCATAGTTTTTGATCATACTGCCTAGAATTATGCTTCATAGTATCAAAGTCAAGGCCGAACTTTTTGGTCATGACATTGCCCTGCAATTCCATAAATTTATTTACTCAGGATTCCAAAAATCCCATTTTGCATTTGAGATTGGTAGAATTATTCACAGGAAACTTGTAATAGCTCACAGGAGAATCCATTTTGATGTGATAATTTCAGAATCTACCTTTCAGCACATCTTGAGGCCTGATGCTATGAGTGGGAGCTAGAATCTCATAGCATTGCTAAATCTCCTTCTTGCCTGGAACTTGCACAGTAGATCTTGTGCAGGGATAAACAGGCTGGCTACACTGGAGAGCTCTAGGCCTAATTTTCTTAGTGGGTCCTGCCTAGGAGAGCCATCATTCAGGCCAGGCAGACCTTAGCAAGAGCCTGTAGAACTTCAGGACTCTGAGTGGCAGAAAACATTGAGATTTCTCCCCCTAGAGACCCGGCAAGCAGCCAGGCAAAATTTTGAAGCTAGTCCAGCAAATAACTAAATGCTGCTCAGTCCATTCACTCCTAGGCTTCTGAATTCCATGGATACATTGTATTTCCCTTTCTTTCCTTCTTTATTTGTGGAGTACCTATTTTCTGACTTATTTTGCAATCTGTTGTTTCTTGGGGTATTGATAATACTTGCTCCCCAAAGGGTTACTGCTTTAAGCCCCTTGCCAGATAATGATAAATGAATCCTTATAATCTACCTATTTCTCTTCTCCTCATTCTTCTCTGATTGATTTTATGCTAATTATTACTACTTCTATTCATATATTTCTTGATCCTCAGCGTTGTCATTTGGTTGGGAGATTTGAACTATAGACTTTGCATGCCTGATGCCAATGAGGTGAAAAGTCTTATTAATAAGAATGACCTTCAGAGACTCTTAAAATTTGACCAGGTAAGTAAAGTTTCAATGGCAAAGATTGTTAGGATTTTAAGCTAGATACATGGGAGACATGTCTTACTCTAGGAAGAGGCAGGAAGATCGTATTGTTTGTAAAAACAGTGTGACTACTGATGTATTGAGTAATACAAGATTTGTAGTGCTTTGATTAAGTGCTTGGATGGGAGGAAGGGAGATAACATTGGTGATAAAAGCTAATATAACATTTATTCAGTAAGTCATTATCAAGCAGAGATTTCAGAGATTTGTATAAATGAGCTGTAAAATAGGTGGGGCTAATTGGCGAATACTTCCTGGAGGAAGTGGGCCTTCAGCTCTGTTGATGTGGTTGGGCAGATGGAGCAGTGAAAACTGTTCTATTATTTCTTGGCAGACTGAGCAGCAGCTTGGAGGTAAAAGAGGGAGGCCCCATGAGTGAGATTGGGAAGCACAGAAAAGTAGGTTTTTGTGGGATGAGTAGCGTAAGCCATGGTCTAATGTGAACTGATTAATAAATTGGAGTTAGCTGGTATATAGTTGTTGTTTTTTTTACAAAGAGCATTTTAATTAATTTCTTTCTTTCTTTACACATAACTGAAAGTGATGTTACAGTACATAAGTTATTTACAACTGTGCAGTTGGTGTATAGTTGTTGATGTAAATATCTACGGAAAAAGCACTGATTCTGTAAAATTCAAGTAAAACCCTGCTATGTGGGACTCCAGTTTCCGTATATGTGAAGCAGTATATATTTGCCTTTGAACCTGGCATGTAACTTGAGTTTTTACTTAAGAATATAGATATTGGCCACTAAAAGTCAGTGCTTATTTTATTTTTATTCACATATATTAATTGTACATGTTAATGGTGTTCAGTGTGATACAGCAACACATGCATATAACATGCACCAATTGAATCCAACTCCCTTTATCCACCCTGCCCCCTACCCTTTCCAGCATTTAGCAGTCACTGTTCTATGTTCAAGTTGCCTTTTTTAGCTTCCACAAAAGAGTGAGAACATGCAGTATTTGGCTTATTTCTCTTAACATAATGATCTCCAGTTCCATGTGTTTGGTGCAAATGACAGGATTTCATTCTTCATTATGGCTAAATAATATTCCATGCATTTTCTTTATCACTTCATCCATTGTTGGGCTGAATAGTGTTACAGTAAACATGAGCATACAGGTATCTCCTTTGTGTGGTGATTTCATTTTCTTTGGATATATACCCAGAACTACATGGTACTGGCATGAAATTGCTTCTTATTGAGGAAAGAAAAATTTTTTTATCTTTTGTTTTGCTCTTTATATTTTGGGTTTTTCATATAAGAGAAACCATGTGATATTTAAGCTTGTGTGACTGATTTATTTCACTTAACATTATGTTCTCAAGGTGTATCTGTTTTCCTACAAATGATTCAAGTTTATCCTGAGGAAAGAAAATATTTTGACTTGATTCAAATGTCTTTAAATTCTTATGAGAGCCATTTTGATCGTAGTCAAAATTCAAGAATTTTACAGTAGAATGATCTTTGTAGTGAGCCTTTCTTGGCTCTCTGCCTTCACTTTGAGGTTGGCTGGTTCATTTCTTTGTGTGTCTTCCTCTTTCCTGCCTCCAAGTGGGTACAGTGGAATATTTTGAGTCTTATGTAACTCTGGTAAAATGTTTGAGTGAGGATAACTTTCACAACAGTTTATAGCAGTTTACTAAATTTTGTTTTGAGAATTGTCCATTTAACATTTGTGTGCTTTTTAAAAGTTATTATAATCATGTTAATTGGTTCCTGCCCACTACAAGGAACTTAAGATTATTCAGATTTCATGGTTCCATTTTACCCATGGCCGCTATTGGCAATAAAAACAGTGGTATGCTAATAATGAGCCTCTTATCTGAAGGTGACTTTAGATGCTGTGGGAATGCAGAGATTTAATAATAAGATACAGACATTTTATTTATGTACTTACATTTATAAAAGCTATGGAACTGGATATTTAGAAATGGGAACGATGGCTAATTAACTTGATTGTCACTTATATTAAGATGTTATCCTGCTTACATGATACTTCTTTCTATCTGTAGCTAAATATTCAGCGCACACAGAAAAAAGCTTTTGTTGACTTCAACGAAGGAGAAATCAAGTTTATCCCTACTTACAAGTATGACTCCAAAACAGACCGATGGGATTCCAGGTAAAGTAATAAGAATCTTTTCACAGAATGGGTAAAGGCTTGATCTCATATCTATCCCTTCATGTTGGCAAGAGACTAGGAATCTTTTAGGTCATACCATAAGCAAAGATAAAGACCTAATAGCCTAGTGCTATTCCAAAAGAGTTTTTTATTCCTGGGTACTCAAAGGTGAGCTTGTTTTAAGAGTTTTACCTGTATGTCAGGGTGGTAAAATGTTACGGGCTACCTGCAGTGCCTTATTTCTGTGACCTCAGCCGACTTGCTTAGATTTTCACCTCCCTGATGTTGCCATATTTCTCACCTACTGGCTCTTTTTGCCCAAACTGCTTCTTAGCTATTTAACTGGATACCAGAAGATTTAAACAGAGAGACATGAAAAGTTCTTCTAATGTAGTAGTTGTCAATCTCAAGAACACAAAGAATCTTTTGGGGGAGCTTTAAAAAATACTGATGCCTGGTTTGTAATAGCTAAAGCTTGGAAGCAGCCCAAGTGCCCATCAATTGGAAACTGGATAAAGAAGATATGTTGTTTTTTTTTAATAAAATGGAGTACTACTCAGCCGTAAAGAACGAAAAACTAGAGTCATTTATAACTAAATGGATGCATATTGAGGCCATACTCTTAAGTGAAATAAATAGGACACACATGGGTAAATACCGAATAGTTTCTCTTGTGTGAGAAACGGATAGTGTAAACAAGGGTTAAAATGATTAAAATCAATAATTGATAATTTGAAATAGGAAAAAAGGTCCAAAGACGACGGGGTGAAGGGAGGGGAAGGGGAAAGGAAAGGAGGGAAAGGAAAAACTGTGAGAAAAGAAAAAAAATGGAAATGATGTCTGTGTAAATAGGGAAGGATGGAGGGGGTGAAGGGTGCACAGGTAATGGGGAAAAAAATAACCAAGATACATCATGTACAGGTACAAACACCCAGTGATAAATGTAAACAAATTGTATACCTAAAATGTACCAATAAAAGAACTTACAAAAAAAATACTGATGCCTGGATCCCTTGTCTGCCACTGCTAGAGAAAACAGAACAACTGCCTAAGATATATTTGGGTTTCCTAATCACTCCAGTAAAGTGCCCCATCAGTAAGTTCTTGTTAACTGTTTGTCCTCTACATGCTATCGATACTTTTGTTTCTTATAGTTTCCTACCTGGCTAAATACAGAAGTTTGAAAGAGAAAGAGAATCCTCTGAGCGCACTCAGCTGCTTCAAACTCAGCAGGGTGGGGTGGAGTAAGAGTCAGAGGAGTCTGTATTCCTATCCTCTGAAGGAGCTGGTCAGCAAATGAAAAGTGACACTGATAGATCATGTACAATTTGCCTTTTCTTCCACTCACCCAACTTGAGAGCCAACTGAAGAGCTATTGATAGGAAATATTTGGGTCACCTTCTAAATCAGGTGTACAAGCTGTCACTTACTTTAATAAAATGAATAGGTTTTTCTCTACCCTTGGTATTCTGTGGACTATAATATGCTCAGACTTTCATGCTACATTTTAGTTCATTATCAGAAGATACTAGATTTGTCCATTAAAGTTCAGGTTTAAAGGAGAAATCTCTACTGTTAGTCCTCTCTAGATTAATCCCTATCTAGGAACATAGGACTGGATTTTTATACCAGATTAGGGTTACCTGTCGTGAAGTATCACTGCAGTTCATACAGCAAGGGAAGAAGTGGTGTACAGAAGAGAATCCTGACCTTCTGAGGATATTTTAAGAAGGTGCTATTATATTTTTACTTGTGGTGACATTTCTGAAAAGAATCCTGATCTTAGAACCATTTTTAATTTATTAGATTCATTGAACACTTACTTTGCACCAGATACTGAGGTTGTAGGAGTTCACTGGAAAATAATCAGACATTCCCTTAGCAGAGCTTGTAACATAGCCAGGAAGATGTTAGGGTTTGTTCAAGAAAGACAAGCATATGGTTCTGGATCTAAACTACTGTTAGGTATTATGTTCTTGGGTGGTATGTCCTCTTTATAACACATTCCTTTATTTACAGTGGAAAATGTCGGGTTCCAGCCTGGTGTGACCGAATCCTTTGGAGAGGAACAAATGTTGATCAGCTTCATTATCGGAGTCACATGGAACTGAAAACTAGTGACCACAAGCCTGTAAGCGGCCTCTTCCATATTGGGGTAAGCACTTGTTTGTTCATTTGCATGTTAAATGTCTTATTTGTAAAGCATTATATAGACTCAGAACAGATTTGTAATTTTAGTATACGTGCTGCTGAAGCGAGCACCAAATTTGTAATTTTGTGAGCCATAAATGTCCATAACCAAATAATCATTTGGAAGTTTGAGAAATCAGTGCCCTCGACCCTTCCAAATTCTGTTATTATAGCTCTTCATGTGCCAGGCCTTTTCGTGACACAGAAGTTTCTCATGCCACATAATGGTTGGGTAGTAACTTAAGCCTCCTAAAGCCAGTAGCATAAAGAAGAGTTAGAAGCTAAGTCTCAAAGGATGACTGGCTTTTCATCAGAGAGATAGTAAGGAAAGGAAACACCAGGAAAGAGATTCTGGGTGCAGAGGTGTTCACAGCAGAAACAAAGGCACAGATGGATCAAAATATGACCAAATTTGAGTATTGCCTTATGAGGTATAGTGCCATCCTTACTAGAGTGAAGTCTTCCTGTTCAGAACCATAGGTTTTAAGTTTTTCTTTAACTCTGTTGCATCCTGGGCTAAATAAATGGACAGTTATTTAATTTTTGTCTGTATTGTGAGTTAAGTTTCTTTCCTCATTGTATTTTTACCTGTGATTATATATTATAATCTTGCTGACTTAGTACAGCCATCACATTTGCATTATTTCTTGTGAATTTTTCATACCTACAGTCATATAATCCTATCAGAACGTATCTAGTGCAGTGTTTAGTGGGATGAACTTTGTAGTAGACTGCTTGGATTTGCATCCCAACTAAACTACTTTCTAATTGTGTGACCATGAACAATTTATGTAACATTTCTGTGCCTTAGTCTCCTTTTCTATAAAATTTGGAGAATAGTACCTACTCATGAAGATTAATGAGTTCAAACATGTAAAAAGCATAACAGGGTAGATTTCTTTTGCCTGTATTTATGTCATTGGGGGGGGGCAGCGTCTGAAATAGGTATTACCCACATGTCTTGTCTTGTACCTCTTTTAAAGAATGACCTTAGGGCTTTTCTTTGATGATCAAAATTAGTTCTTGGTCTTATAATTTTATCAGGACAATCATAACTTTGTGTCCATTTGGAAATGTTATTGTTAAAGACTTTTGGTCTGAGAGATTTTTTATGTGGTGCTAGAGGTGAACTCCAGGACTTTGTACATGCTAAGCACGTACACTGAGCTATGCCCCGGTCCCCATTTTTAAATTTTAAAATAATGATCGGTAACAATAAGCATTGCTCAGATAGCAGCTAGTGGCTGTGTACCAGGAACTTTGCTAGTAATTTGTATATATTTCATTTACTCCTCACAACAGCACTTTGACTTAAGTATTTCCCGTTTAACAGATGAGCAGGTGGAAAACCAATGAGTTCAGTATCTGAGATTATTCAAACTAGGAGAGCTGAGATTCAAGTCTTAACTCTGTAACTCCCAACTAGGAGAGCTGAGGTTCAAGTCTTAAGTCTGTTACTCCCCAAACTATGCTGTTTCTACTACCCCAGCATGCTCCAGTAGTTCTAAAGTACTTATTGATTAAATATGCCTTCAGATACTACTTTTAGCCTATCTAGTTCCAGTTTGTACTTGGGGACCACCGTTTCTTCTTCATTTGAATTCTCTTAAATCTACTTCCAGTGGATGTCTTTCCTTAAAATACTGATCTCCCTGGTTTAATCAGCTATGCTTTGGCATTTTGTTTGTATTTCCTTTTAGAACCGTGGAATATTTTTAATACTCCATACACATTAATCCAAAGCTCCTGTGGATTAGTTAACAATTCTCCAGGCTTTCTGTATATTTTTGTGTATCTTTAATCAAGTTCTACCTTTCTAGTTTTTAATAACTTTTAAATTATATAGCAGTGCTTTTTATTTAAAGCTCTAGACAAAATTTACAAATAAGGCTTGCAGCTCTTCAATCCTGGTCATCTTCCACTCCCAACTTTGACTTAAACTGCCACTTCCCACCCAGGCCAACTTTCCTTGTGAGTTTGTGTGTTTCTGGACCAGCATTGTCTACTAGAACTTTCTGTAGTGATGGAAATGTCCTGTATCTATGCTGTCCAGTCTAGTAGCTGCTAGCTGCTGGTGGCTGTTGAATAGCTGAGAGTGTAGTTTTTAGTTGGATTTAATGCATAGTAATTTAAATTTAAATGCCCCTGTGTGTCTAGTGGTTGTTACTGGATAGTACAGTTCTAGACTTTGCATATGCTTTTCTGTTGACCCCTAGACAAAAGCCTGCCTTGTGGGTAAGGGTGTGTGTATCATAAGTGGTCTCATACCATATGTGTTGGTCTGCAACCTGCTTTTTTAAACTTTTAATAGTGTGTCTTAGAGAGCTATCGGTGTTATTACGTAAAGATCTAGCTCATTGTACTTTCTTCTGAATTCCTGATTTTGTTGTAATTTCCTTTTCTCAAATGGGTGTATAGGTGATGAAATTTGGCGGGGGGGGGGGTTCTCTCCTCATTATCCTTGATGTGCCATTAAATCATTTAATCCACTGAGAAAGGGGTTGCTTTCATTGAGTAACTACTCAATATTTTGGACTCAGGTATACTATGATTAGAGGCTTTAAAAACCACATTATATTTTTACCACCATTGGCACAATGACTGGTAGTAAAGGAGCCAAGCATCCATGGCCAATTAATTTCAGAAAATTTGCTATGGGATGGCTGAGATTAAGCTGAGATAGGATTCCACCTGTGCATTTGGTACTGTGATCTCTTGCAGCATTCTCACAGTTTAGTGGACCTAAGAATTCTCCTGAGAGCTTTTAAAAAAGTATAGATGCTTAGGTCCCACCCCTTGGCGATCATTATTAGTAGTTGCAGGCACTTGTGATTTTAAGACTTATCTGACATCATTCTGTCACATATGGAGTATTTTGGAAAGGGTCTGGCTAGTGGTCCATATGTCGCCTTTGGTATTAAGTAATTAAGTACGACAGTGAGCAAGTTAGTTGACCTTTTGTATCTCAATTTTCTCAACTGTCAGGATATTCATTGATTTTGTAGCCTTGCAGGTAATGAAAATAAAAAGACATGGGTAAAAATACTTTCTTTGAAATAAAAAGTTGCAAAATTTTGTGGAAGTATAAAATTCATCTTAACACGGTGTATAGTATGGACCCAGGTTACGCTGAAGTGATTGATCTTCATTTCTCTCAGAGCTATGGTCCAAATAACGTAAAAAGCCTCCCCAGTCTGAGATATTTGGCTCAGCTTTGGTGCTCTGTTTTCTACATGTACTTTAGAACCTTTGCTATGTACATGAATCCTATATATGTTTCTGTGAAATTTTCTAAAAAGAGACAATGTCTTGATATGTTAAAATTATATTTTATGTTAATTTTTTGCTTGTATGAAGTTCTAATATTTATAAAACAGCTGTATCAGGAAGTTGAAAGTGCTGTGTCAGGTGGGAAATTTTCTGATCTATTAGTGCAGATAATTTGCTTATCTGTTGTAGTTTTACCCTAGGATATTTTGTGTCAGCCATGGTCTAAAATGGCCATAAGTCCCATTTACTGACACACTTTTGCCATTATATAATCTCAGGTTCCATTCACTAACAAACTTTTGCTGTTATGTAATGTGAGCAGTGATATGATTCTTGGCATTGTACATAGCAGCTAATGGAATTAAATGTTTCACTTATATTTTCTGCCGTTTTAGAAACAATAATGGGTATATTTTGACACTATTATTTTGTATAAAGCAAGAAATCATTTTTACCACAAACATCACATTTTTCCACCACCAAGTAACTTAACACTGGAGCAAAACATTCTTACCTATACTTTACCTTACTTACCTTACCTTAACTTTAACATTTGTGCTTCTATAGTACGTATTAGTTTAATTTATAGTTGCTTCATTGGCCTTTTAAAAATTGTTAGAGAATTTTGGAGACAGGTTGAGAAGAAATAAGACTAAAATAAGGATCTATTTTCTTTCAGGTGGAGGTTGTGGATGAAGCAAGATATTAAAGTTTTTGAGGATGTTGTTTGGATCACAGTTTATTTTAAATGGTTACTGTAATGACCAGTTTTAAATTGTTAGATAATCTCAAAGGGCAATGAACTAGGAGTGTATAAGGTTGAAAAGAAGATTCATTTTCTTTTAGGTGAAGGTTGTGGATGAACGGAGATATCGAAAGGTCTTTGAAGATATTGTACGCATCATGGATAGAATGGAAAATGACTTCCTTCCTTCCCTTGAACTCAGCAGGAGGGAGGTGAGCCAAATACATGGCCTCCTGTTCTACTGCCCATTGTGATTGCACAGAAAAGACCTTAAAGCCAAGTGGTTAAGACCATGTGTTCTGGAGTCAGACTGCCTCCATTCTTGTCCCAGCACTGGGATTTAGTAGATATATGACCCCAAGCAAATATCTTACCCTCTCAGAGCTGTAGTTTTCCTTCTCTGGATTAAGGACACATGTAAAGATTACATGAGTTAATACATGTGAAGCTCTTAGAACAGTGTCTGGCACTAGTGAACCCTCAAGTTAGCTATTTTCATTTTATATTGCAGAGTTCATGTCTCAGGGACCAGGACTTGGTCACAGGATGAATGACCTGGACCAGAGTTGGGTCACCTTCTTAGGACCTCAGGAACAATCAGAGTAGCTAGAGAAGTAGCAAGAGCCACCTAACTCCTCCTCTGCTGTGTGAGTTTAATAATGTATGTGGATGATGTGAACTTGGCTCAGTTGGTGAATGCATATGGCAGTTATACACCTGGTGAATAATTACTTTATTCATAGTCTCCATGGAATAATCCAACTGACTTACTTCCCCTACTAGTGATGCATGTTTGTGTCTGTCTGTTATTCCCCAGTTTGTGTTTGAGAATGTGAAGTTTCGGCAACTACAAAAGGAGAAGTTCCAGATCAGCAACAATGGACAGGTTCCCTGCCATTTTTCTTTCATCCCTAAACTTAATGACAGCCAGTACTGCAAGCCATGGCTTCGGGCTGAACCTTTTGAGGGCTACTTGGAGCCAAGTGAGTTTTCCCTTTACCATTGTCTCTGCTTGCCATGTACCATTTCCTCAGAACTCCCATTCCCTTGGTTTAACTTCTTATTTTCTAACCATATGTATGTCTCTTACCTTCACTGTCATTGTATTGGTAATACCTCTTTTCTGTGTCCAGTCTCTTTCTTTTTGTTGCTTGGTGATTTTTTAGAGGCCATCTGTTCCTTTGGTTCCCATAGCCTTTTGCTTTTCCATTGGAAGTTTCTGTGATACTGTGTATCATCTCCTACATTTCAGATGAGACAGTGGACATTTCTCTTGATGTGTATGTCAGCAAAGACTCTGTGACCATCCTGAACTCAGGGGAAGATAAGATTGAAGATATTCTTGTCCTTCACTTGGATAGAGGCAAAGATTACTTCTTGACAATCAGTGGAAATTACCTACCAAGTTGTTTTGGTACATCATTAGAGGCTTTGTGCCGAATGAAAAGACCAATCCGAGAAGTTCCTGTCACCAAACTCATAGACTTGGTAAGAAGCATCCTAAGATGTAAACCTTTACATAAAAGTTTTGCAGTACTCAGGAAATATCTTCATTATCTCTGTGCTTTCTTTCTTTTGAGGTAGGAGGGCTGTCAGATTAAGCCTAAGAAAGAGAAGTTAATTGGCGGTTAGTTCTTATTGGAAATATAATAGATAATATAGAGCTCTCCAAATAAGAGTAAAGGCACCTGCCTCAAAGTTCTAATGCTTAGTTGTTAAGCTCTTCATACTCTCAAGACACTTCTATATAAATTAACATGTATGCAAGATACAGTAAGTGAAACATTCAGTATTATTCTCATTAAGCATGTGAGAAAACTGAGGCATGGAGGCATTAATTTGCCAAAAGTTAAATAAGTTAGTGACAAGTCTATCACCCAGATTTTCTGACTCCCACTCTGAGATTCCTTCTTATACCATCTCACATCTAATCACAGTAAAACTGCACTGCTTCTAGAAGCACAGGCCTAGAATGGAACCTTGGAGCACCTGCATCAGAATCCTTAATGCTTATTGCAAGTACAACTTCCTCCCCCTGCTCACCTCTGGCAGCAGAATCAGATTGTGGGACCTAAGAATCTGCCTTTTATCAGCATCTTGAATGATTATCATGTTTATTGAAGCTTGATGCTTACTTAATGTGACTCAAGAAAGGAAAGGAGGATAATTGTTCTCCCCCCTCCCCAAAGCCAAGTTATAATATCAATGTCCTATGAAGGAAATGCATATTATTTTCAGTAACATAAATTGATTTAATATCAAGTTCAAACTATTAAGAACTTTTCTTCTAAATGAAAATAGTGTTAGATTTGTGGGCAGACCTCTTTTGGTTTCAAAGTATATTGTTGTTCTTTTACCAAAGAAAATGAAGTGAAATGGCAGCCAGACATTATAATTGTCATCAGTATTCATGGTGATCCTTTTGGCCTAGCCAGAGCAAGTGAGTGTATCATCCAAAGGGGAGGGCAGAGCAGCAGGCTGGCTGCTGGCCTGTCTGAGTGGAAGATGTTCCGTTGCCATGGAATTGTTTCAGCTGTGATTCAGATAGCAGACTAAAGTACTTGTGTCCAGTCCCAGCATTCTTTCTCGGAATTATATTTGTTTCCCTAGAGCCCTCATGACTGTTTTACCTCTGTCTGAGACAGAACTATTTTCTTCAGAAACTCATACGCTGCCTTCCTGGTATTTCTCATGATAATTGTTTTTCTTTTACCACCATATTCCTGTCTTTCAAATTTATTGTTTCATCTTTTAGAATACATTCAGAATGATGTTTTCTTCTACCTCCTTCCCCTCATCCCAAACACCATTTCCTAGCTTTATTTGTCCCAGGTTTTTATTGTGAAAAATGTCAAGTGTACAGAAAAATTTAAAGGACAATACAGTGAACCCCCCTTGCCTTAGGCATGTACACACACACACACACACACACACACATGCACTCACGCATGCACATGCACACACTTTTTGCTGTACCATTTGAAATTAAGTGATAATAGCATGTCAGTTCACTACTAAACACTTCAACCTACATCTCTTAAGAAAAAGGACAAACTTCTGTGTATGGACAATACAATTTTTATGCCTATGAAAACCTGCAGTGTCATTAAACATACAGTCCATATTCAGATTTTTCCAGTTGTACAAAGAATAGCTTCTTTAAAGCCAAAATCCAATCTGGGTCTATGCAGTACATCTGGTAAGATCTCTGTAGCCTATTTATTTATTTGTTCGTTTATTTATTTATTTATTCATTTATTGAGATAGGGTCTCCCAAGCACTGGGATTACAGGCGTGTGTGCACCACCATGCCCCACTATAGTCTATTTTAGAGTAGAACAATCCTTCATTTTTTTCTTTAATGCCACTGGCTTTTTCTTTTTTTTTTCCCTTTTTTTAAAATTCTGTTTTGCTACTGGGGATTGAACTCAGGATCTTGCACTTTCGAGGCAGGTGTGATGCCACTGAGCTAAATCCCCAGCCTGCCATTGGCTTTTAAGAATACAGTATAGTTGCCCAATCAAGAGTCAGCCATTTCCTAAATTTGTCTGATTGTTGATTCTTATTTTTTAACTTACCCTTGTATATTCTCTCTTCCCTTTTTTTCCTGTAAACCGTAACCTAGCTTTTTTTTGGGGTCAGTGTCACTGGAGGCTATAATTATAATACCCTTTGCCATAATCTTTTTTCAGTTTAACTCTGGAAGTGTCTGGAAGGAAACTCAACAAACATAAAAAGGTTTTATTTTATGTAAAATATATTAATCAGGCAATCCCACCACATTTGCCCATAAATACAAAGCCAAGATCATTAGGAAAATTGATGACATTGTGAAAACCCCTCTTCTTTCCTTTTGTGCAGAAGTGATTCAAGGTTAAAAAAATAGATCCCTGATCATTTTTATTACAGAATTGCTTGGTTTTTATTAAGTTGTGTGTGGTCATCATTTATTTTTTTAAAGCTTTTATTTTGTAACATTTAGTTTTCTTGTTCTTCTCACACCCAGTTGTGTCTCAGTGTTACCAAATTCCTATATCATAGCTGAGGAATTTATCCATATTAGTGTGAGGCAGTAAACGAGAAGTCTGAAATAACAAACACCCTGTTTTTAATACCTTCCTACTCTATCCTGACCTGATTTTGGCCTTTTTTTCATTACTGAGGATTGAACCAAGGAAGCACTAAGCTACATTCCCAGCCTTTAATTTAATTTAGTTTTTGAGACAGAGTCTCACTAAGTTGCCCAGGCTGGTCTCAAACTTGGGATCCTCCTGTCTCAGTGTCCCAAGTAGCTGGGAGTACAGGCTTGTGCCACCATATCCAGCCTCCTGAAATATTTCTTTTTTTGTTGTTGTTCATTCGGTTTTGGTTTTTGTTTTTGTTTTGTTTTGGTACCGGGCATGGAACTCGGGACCTTGCGCTTGCGAGGCAGGTGCCGAAACCACTGAGCTAAATCCCTGGCCCCTTGAAATATTTCTTTAAGTCTAATGTTTGTTCTGTGTTTTTTTCCAAGACCCAAGATGATATTTGAGATCCCGTGAGATGATACATTAATAGTGGTACCTAGCCTCTATTATATTATATACTCTAAAATTATGGGGAATCTGGAAGTAAGTTCAATGCATTTGCTGTCCCCTATGTACTGTTTCTGAAAACTTCTTGTGCCACACATTTTTCCTACTCTTCTCACAAGCAGTGACTTTGCCACTCTTGGGATAGTTGGGATTCTCACAAGTGAAAAACATGACAGTCTGCATTTTTTAATCATCTTTATTCTTTCCAGAATTACAATAGGTTTTCCTATTTTATTAACTAATATATTAAGTAGCAAATAATCATCAATATTTATCAAACATTGGATATAAAGTATATGAAGGTTTCGCAGGCTCCTATATTTGCATGTACAATATGACTAAATCCTAAATCACAGCTCCTGGAGAGTTTGGTTAGAGACCATCTGAACATTAACCATCTTTACTGTCTAATGTCAACTTATTTGGTAACTATTTTGGAAAATCATTTAAAATGAATACTGTGGAGCTTGTAATTTGTGTTAACAATAAATTCCTTTCCTGTGCTGTTTACTCAAGCCCTTATATGCTGTTAAAGCTTATTGATTGACCATCTAATCTCTGTAAAAATCCAATGGCAGAAACAGCCTATTTTGGTTTTGATGTTTATGCATGTAACATTAGCATGACCTAGAAATAAGTTCAGTACATTTAAATAAAACAAATTAGGAAAGTGATTTGAGGTTACTCATTGAAGTAGTTTCAGTTAAATTCAAGTACTTACGAAATATGTACAGTATTCATATATTGGGTGAGCAAACTCTTCCAGGCACAAGAGACATCTTGAATATAAAGGATAAAATGTGAAAATGTAAAGACCATGTATGGAAAAGTGTAAGATTTCCTTGTAAAGAGTGAAGATTAAGGATAGGAGCATATGAAACAGGTTTGTTAGGGTAAGGCCAGGTGATACAAAGTTTCTTAAGTCTGCATATGAATTTATGCTTGAGCTAGAGGGCATCTAGACCCTTCAAAAGGCTTTGAGGACTAGCATAGTGTCATAAATTGACATGCTGAGAGAAACGTTCTGCTGTTGATTGTAGAGCAGTCTAATGGAATGAAGACCACCCTTGAACTGCTAGATCTGGCTAAGAGTTGGTTGTGAATACACAGGTGAAAAATTTGATGAATGGCAGAGAAATTGTATTTGCTTGGAAGCATGTCAGGGTATCAAAAATCCAAAATAACAAAATAACAACTTGGTGATTAATTTGTTCCCGGTGATCTTTTCACTAAACCTTTACTTTGCCTTACTGATCTAACCACTCATATCTTAATGCTGTTAGGTGTATGGTTTGTTTCTACTCTGTATTTCATATGAACTAAATCTTTTGAGAACTTGAATTTCCTTCCAATTTTCTGCTTTTCTAAATAACTCCTCTGTATTATTTGGGCTGCGTGTACTACTGGGAGCAGCCTTCTGAGCGTAAACGTTGGGGTAAAGAATGATTTTCATTGCAGTTGCTCTGTGCCAGGGTTGTCCCACAGAGAAATCCTAAACTGTGTTCCCTTTTTAAATGAAATCAACACATAGCTTTTTGCTTTAATTCCATTGAACTAAGTGATTGGTAGTAATCTTAGGACCGACCACCTTAGGAGTAGGCCATTTATTAGTGGAGGTTAAATGATATTTCTGTTTTCAAAATTGAGATTAGCATTTTATTCAATATAATTTTCATCTATTTTTAATCAAAGTCCTTTTTAGTCTCTCCAAAGTTTTCTCTTTTGTCCATTCTTTTTCTTTCAGTACTGGGGATGGAACCCAGGGCCTCATGCATGCTAGACAAGTGCTCTACATCCCCAGCCTATCCATTAATTTTTTACTAGTACATGTGTGCCATACGTAATGATCACATTCATTATGGGGAATTTGGGGCTGGGGATTTAGCTCAGTGGTGCCGCCGCCTGCCTCGAAAGTGCAAGGTCCTGAATTTGATCCCCCGGTACCAAAAAAAAAAAAAATTCAGCATTATGGGGAATTTGTACCTGTACATAATATATCTTAATTCTTTTTTCCCATTCCCCTCCCCTCCCTTCAACTCTTCTTCTCTTCCCCATTTACAGAAGCTCTGTTTCCATTTTTTTCCTCCATTCTTTTTTAAATCCCTTTTGCCTTTCTTCCCTTGCCCCTCCTCCCTCCTTTGTTCAGCTTCCCATATGGACAAGTTCTTTCTACTTCTCAATAACTATCCTCCATTTTTATTCTTATTTACCATTTGGATTTCTCACACAAGAGAAACAATGTGATATTTAAACTTGTGTGTTTGATTTGTTTCACTTAAGATTATGGTCTTGAGGCTAGGCCTGGTGGCGTATGCCTATAATTGCAGCACTTGGGAGCCTGAGGCAGGAGGATTGCTGTGAGTTCGAGGCCAGCCTGGGCTACAAAGTGAGACCCTGTCTCAAAAAAAAAAAAGGATTATGGTCTCGAGATGCATCTATTTATGTAAAAATGTCTCAAGTTTATCCTTCTTTATGCCACAGTAGTACTCTATTGTATATAAATACCACATTTTCTTTATCCATTCATCTGTTGATGGGTATATGGGCTGTTCCCAGATTTAACTCTTATAAATTGTGCTCATATAAACATGAGTATGCATGTTCACCGTGGTATGATGTTTTACTCTTTGAGGAAGAAAGATTGTTATCCAAAAGAGGAATAGCTGGGTCAAATGAAACGTCTAGTTTTAGTTTTTTGAGAAACCTCTTTACTGATTACCATAGTGGTTGCACCAGTCTACACTCCCACCAGCAGTGGAGCAGGGTTCCTTTTTCTCCCCACATCCCCGCCAGCATTTGTTATTGGTTGATTTCTTGATAGCAGCCATTCTTTCTGAAGTGAGGTGGAATCTCAGCGTTGTTTTCATTTGCATCTCTCGAATGACCAGTGATGTTGGACATTTTTTCATGTATTTATTTGCTGTTTCTACTTCTTCATCTGAGAAGTGTCTGTTCATTTCAGATGCCCATTTATGGATTGGATCTTTCAATTTGAGGGATCTAAATTATTGAGTTCTGTATATTCTAGATAATAGTCTTTTATCTGAGGAGCACCTGGCAAAAATATTTTCCCATTCTGTGGGTTATTTCTTCACTCTGTTGGTGGTTCCTTTTACTGTGCAAAAGCTTTTTAACTTGCTGTAAACACAGTTATTGATTCTTTGTAATATTTCCTGCACAGTCGGGTGGGGTCCGTCACAATCCCTAATTTAAAGTTATACCACCAAGCTACAGTAAGAAAAGCAGGCATGGTATTGGCAAGAAAACAGACTTGATTGGGCCTGGGGATTTAGCTCAGTGGTTCCGCCGCCTGCCTTGCAAGCACAAGGTCCCGAGTTCAATCCCCAGTACCAAAAAAACTCCCAAAAAACCAGACTTGAGGATCAGTGGAACAGAATAGAAGATGCAGAAACAATGCCAAGCACACTCAGCTACCTTATCTTTGACAGAGAGGCCAAACACCTTCACTGGAAGAAAGATAGCCTCCTTAATAAATGGTGCTGGGAAAACTGGCTTTCTGCATGCCAAAGATTGAACCTAGACTGCCATAGCCCCATTTTAAAAAATCTATTCCCATTATTAGTTTTAAGGTATTTACTGTCTCTTGTTTGATCTGCCTTGTTAGCCTCTAATGTTTCCCTTTACCTGTGTTTCTCCCTTCCATTTAAATTTTCCTGTTCAGGGTTGTCAGATTGATCTTTCTGTAGTACTGCTTTGAGGTCTGCTACTTCCTTAAAGTTAGCAGCTCCCCCCCAGCTGAATACAATCCAAATTCCTTAACATGTTTTTCAGGGTCAGATTTATTTCCCACTATTTTTCTTAACATTCTCTTAGGTGTCTTCCCACAAATTTATCGTGCTCCTCAACTGTGCCTTTGGCTACACTACTGTGCCTCACTTGCCTCTTCCACCTTCTCCGTCTCTACCCTTTAAAATCCTATGAAATAAATCAGATATAGAAGGTTAAATATCACATGGCTTCTCTTATATGACAACCCCAAAGCATAAATAATTTAAAGAGCAAAATAAAAAAAAGGTTTTAGGAAGCAGGGAGATAGACTTCATGGAGATCGGAAAGAGATCTGGAGATAGAGGGCGAGGAGGGGTAGGGGAAGTAAAAAGAATCAAAATGCAATATGTTTATGTACCAGTACACCATGATTAATATATTCATTAATAAATTAAAAAAATAAAGTCCTGTGAACTGGGGGACAGAGTGTTTGCCTATAGCATGTACAAGGCCCTGGGTTCTGTTCCCAGCACTGTGAAAAAAAATCCTGACTCTTTTATGGTTAATAACCATTTATTGAGAAATTGTACATGTGAGTTATGACAATGTCAGGCCAGAAATTCTGGGACTCCATACCCCAGATCAATTGCAAACTAGAGTAAGGGACCAACCACATCTTTCTTTGTGTGTCCTCATTTCTTATTGCCCTCTCCCCAAAGGTATTTAGCACAGTGCTTTGCACTGGTAGATGGTCACCACTCAAAGAAAACTTCTTTCAGGGCCTTGTTTGACAGGTTAGTATATAACATTTCTGCCTACTTTTACTCGTAACATGTGTCATGTTCTCGTGGGAGGAAAAAGATAAAGTCTGTCAGGCAGGGGAATTCTTTATTTGTTAACAAGTATTCCTAAATTTTATAAAAGGGTGTAGTCCAAAATTGTATTAAATTAGATGTTTGGCACTCAGAATTAACTTTACATTAAAAAGTATTATGATTACAATACTATAAATAATTTGTGCCTTATAAAGTATTATTGCCCTGATTACTTTATTTCATGTGGTTTAAGAGCCTAAATAAACACACAAAAGTATGTTTAACTTATAATGTGTCTAACAATATTAGAAAATCTGGCATGTATAACAACAGTTTGGGGAAAATGCATTCAGCATTAGCACTTGGAATATCAGAGAGTACATATTTGTCCCTACTTCTGGCCCTCATGCATTGCAGGCAATGACATTGAGATTTCTCCTTTCACTGACCAGAACCAAGACATATGATTTATACTTGAGTGCTTAGCGGCCCATAGCATGAACAGGAGGAACCCAGGAGGGAGTTGCTAGGGTGGTATGCCCCACCACCTCTTGGTTTAGACGGTTTCATTATGCCTGTGAGGTAGATATTATTATCCCTGTCTTGGGGATGAAGAAACCAAGGTAATGTGAAGTTTGGTAACTTGCCTGGGGTCTATAGAGAACTAACAAGGTGCAGCAGGAAGATTTGTACCCAAGACTGCCTAACATAATGCCTATCCTCTTTCTGTTAACCATGCTGCCTCGTAAGTAGGTTTCTCACTCTCTTCAGCTTACTATGGAGAAGACATTGTCACAGCTTTCCCCTCCTGTTCCATCCAGGAAGCAGTTATATTGTCCCAAGGGAGCATAGTGATAATGACTCTGGAGTTAGTCAGACCTAGGTTCCAATCCTGACTCTGCCCCTTACTACCTAAGAAGGACCTTGGACAAATAATTTAACCTCTCAGAGCCTCAGTTTCTTCATCTATAAAATGAAAATGATACCTACTTTGTAGTTGTGTGCAGATTAAATGACAGTGTACATTATATATAAGCACTTTGCGCAGTTCTTGCTATATGGCAGATGCCCCTTCAGTAGTGATGGCAATTATTGTTACTGTTGTTTTTACTGGATTGTAACAATAGCATAAAAGACAGAAAAGATTAAAAAGTTACCTTCTTCCCTTTCCCATGCTACTCTTTTTTATCTTGTACCTACAGGAAAATAAAAGTAATGATAGATCTTCTGATTTACAGTGGTCTAAAAGAAAATTCCTTGATTTCAGAGGGACCTTCAAATCTAGGGACTCTTGGGCCCTGTGAGAGAGGAAAGTGACTATGGGGAGTTGGAAAGGACAACGCTCAGAAGGCTGACTGTGATGAAAGGAGTGGCAGTGAAAAGGAGAGCAGCTTATCTTCTGCTTCCGAATGGCCACTGTCAGGTCCACAACCAAATTCTTCCATTGAGACTACTTTGAGGGTTAGCTAAGAAGCTGCACAGTGCAGGAGACCGACAGGAAGAGACATCAGTGGGCATTTAGCAGGTCAGCTGGCAGGGCCCACAGAAGTCTAGCCCTGCAGAAGTGCGTCTCTTGGGTGATATTTTTAATAAACTGCACAATAGAGGACTTTACAGATGAAGAATGTGTTCATTTCTCACCAATCATATTTAAGAAGTCAAAGCTCTGAAAAGCATGTCTCTCTAGTAAACTTATGAGTTCTAATACTGATCTGTTTCTAATTCTGCAAATTAATTCTAATCATTTTCTATCTATCAATGACTTTTTTCCTGCTCTGCTCTCAGGAAGAAGACAGCTTCCTAGAAAAGGTAATGCAATCCATTGGTGGTTATGAGAGCTTTCTTGTGCTTGCTTAACACTTAACTGTGCTCCCTGGAATTTGTCTCTAGGCATGCCCATATCAGAGACTTCTGACTCGGTGAGAAATCCCTAAATCCCAGCTATCTTTGAGGTGTTCAAAGCTTGTTCACTGTACCAGTCAAGTTTTGAGACTCAGTGCATAAGGTTCCAGATTTGTGGGGGGGGTTGTTTGGTTTTGTGGTGCTGGGCATTGAACCCAGGGTAAGTGTGGTACCACCAAGCTACACCTCTGGCCAGAATTGTGGTTTTGAGCTAAGAAGTAACTATAGCACTTTCTTTTATTATTGTTTTGCTTGTCCTTGTTTAGGGGGTGGATGTTCATTTGTTGCAGTGCTAGAGATGGAACCCAGGGCCTTGTACATGCTAGGCAAGTACTGTACCACTGAGCTCCATGTCCAGCCCAGAGGTGTCTTGATACACCTGAAAGCTCACAGGCTGGAGGAGGATGCCACTTAGCTGTCCTGTTTCCAATGGTAGTAAAGCTAAAAGAAGTGCATTTCTGTTGCATCAAGAGTGATCCAGGGGGCCCTTAGCTCAGTGGCACTGTGCCTCCCTTGCAAGCACAAGGTCCTGAGTTTGATCCCTGGTACCGGGGGTGGGGGTGGGGTTATCCGGGACTATTGATAATAGTGATTAGTTACTAAAAGAATTCACAGTTAAAGTCTAGAAATAGAGTTTAATAGAATAGAATTGTGAAGGTGAATGAACTCATAAGAGATCATCTGGTCTCATGCTCTGCCTTCAGACAGGGAAAGGTATTTTTCTCCATTCTAACAGACAAGACAACCAGGGCCAAGAAAGCTAGGAAACCCTGAAAGTCATTACCACTGACAGCAGGAGAATGAGGTAGAGGACACTAGAACCAAGGTTTCCTCATTGCCCAGTGAGGGGCGCCCTCTCCATTGCCTCACAGCCTCTCCATCTTCAACTGGAATGTGCCCAGCTCCGCACAGGCTATCAAGTAGAGACTGGCAAATGTTCTACAACACTTTCATACAGTAGTAGGCTCTCCCCACTGGGTGGAGTTAAATGCATTTTGATGGTGGGGGGTAATACACTGTTTTTGTGCTTTAGTTAGTAGCACTAAAGTTATAAAGTATAGGCTTAGCAGGCATTGAGTGTGCCTTGTTGAGAGACGGCAAAGTGCATCAGTTTCCCTTTGAAAATCATAGTTCTGAATAATTTGTGGAATTTTAAAAAGTATTGTTTTGTTCTCTCTTTTCTTACTATATCTTTCTCTAGATTTCGGAGACACAAGTATGACATTTAGTATTATCACACATGAATTTGAAAATGGCTACTGGGTGGTGTTTATAACCTACTGACATTTTATTAACCTTTTTAAACCACTAAGATTTGAGACAACTCTGCCTCCCAGCCCTTTGCTATTAAGAACAGTACATGTTCAGTCTATTCATCCTGGACACTGCCTTATGTTGCCTTAATGCCTTGGTACAGGAAAGCTCCAACTAGTTGTCAGATTTTCTTTGAAAGTACATGAATCTGTGCTGAATAATTTATATATGTTAAGCTTAGAGGCATCTGCTAAAGAATCTGTATATGTGTTGCATTTGGTCCAAAAGGTTAGCAGAGTACAATATAGACAGTGTTTTGGCTCAGATACTGTGTGCATATCTGCATTTAATATTTGGAGTCAGAAAGCAGTCAATGGGTAAATCATGGATAGACATTCTGACCACCACAGGGAATAGGAATTTCAAGTGATAGACTCCCAGGGAAAGGAAGAAGGGAAGCAAAGTAAATGTAAATATATATAACAGTAACCAACTGTCAAACTCGTCTTCCTTAGAAAGGCACAGTGCCTTAAAAGGTTATCAGTGCTTATTAAAAAATAGTGTTAAGAAGAGACCTTGGCACTATTGTACTGTACATGATTTCTGTGAAAATAGGGAAATGTTTATTTTCTCTCTCTTGAAGCTACATGGCTTGGGGTTGTGGAAGGAATTTATAGGTTGCACAATGTTGGGCAACAGTTTCTTAAAGTTGAACATATATAATACATGATGTGGAGGTAGGGAAGGGAGAAAGATGCAAAAATTGGTCATGTTTTTCTCCACTAGGATTTTTTGAAGGCTGCCTTCAAGTGCCTTTTAAGCTATTTTAGATATCTTTTTTATATAATTTATAATTGACTACATAAACATAAGGTAACTGAAGGTAGTTGTATTTTGTTTTGTTTGTTTCTTTTTAGTGCTGAGGGATAACAGTTTATTCCCTGACCATTTCAAGTTCAAATTCAGTTATTGATCTAATTTGTGTCACTTCTGGATTTTTCTCATACATTTTTCCAGAAGAATCTTAACATAATAGAAAGGTAGGTGAAAAAGTAAAAACTCCTAGAAATATTTATAAACAATAACTTCTGGATTTAGACCTTAGACTTTTATGGGATTTCTGGCTCTTCAGATGCTATATTCACTTTACTATTTTGGGATCTTAGGCTTCTGAGTTTTAGTGCCTTAGGATTAGAATTTCTATCAACCCTGACGTATGTGGGCCTCGTGTAGAAAGTTGTCTTTAATTCCTGAAAACCAAAGAAGCTCAATTAAACCAGTAGTAAAAACAGTAGTATTTATGGTAAAATCTGAAGGAAGAGTGATTTAAAAGTAAATCAAAACCTAAGTGCACACATGGTCTCTCAAAGTACTGTATTGACAATTGTAATTTAATAGTACGTAAGTCACCCATGGTATATGGACTCCTGGATCACTACAGCACTACTTCTCAATGTTACCCTTGAAAAAATGTACAACACAGAATACATCCACATGCTAAACATCATAAACCTGAATGAAATACTTAATGACTAAAGCATTTAGGAAAGGAGATCCTTTACCTGTGAGAATCAGTATGGAGTGCCTTCCGAACAGGTGTGTCCCCAGGGAGAAAAAATGAAAAATCTTAAGAGATGAAGATCACATTGTGCCTACATGACCATCATTTGAAGATTAAGTGTTTATTCTGAGACCCCTTTTATTGTCATCCATTTTCATCCACTAGGAAAATTCCCTCCTACAGATGGTTCCCTTGGATGAAGGTGCCAGTGAGAGACCCCTTCAGGTCCCCAAGGAGATCTGGCTTTTAGTAGATCACTTATTCAGATATGCCTGTCACCAGGTAAGTAAGAGTAGGCCTTCCCTGCAACTTCAGAATGAGTTCATGCCCTGTAAGAAATTATATTTCACACCAGCATAATGCTTATAACTTTCCCAGCAACCCCCACGGCAGCATTGTCAGATTGCCTGGGTAGATAGAAGCATCCCTATTCAAACGTGACAGCCGAAGCCTTCGAGCTAAGTGATTTACCCAAGACCACAGTCTAAGTGTACTGACAGAGGCAGGACCAGGACTGAGAATGTCTCCTGGCTCTGCACTCCTGGACAGCTGAGTACCTGAGTCTATCAAGCTGTCATGGAGCCATCACAGATTTTAAAGCCCAAGCAAACTTCAAGTCCATTTCTTTAATTTGATCCTAACTTTTCTTTTAAATCTTACCTAATACACTAGCTTCCCTCAACCCATTCACCCAAACAAGAGAACTTCCTTGAACCAAAGTGAAAGGTAATATTTTCTTACCTACTGGAGAGTAATGTAACTTGAAAGCAAGGTTTCACACAAATATGCATTTACTCCTTTCCCCACATTCAGTAGTGTCAGTACTTGAACATGATTGTTTGCATTCTGCCTTCTTGTCTGGAGGCTCCTTGGACAATCTTCAGAACCTAAGTGGTGATTTATCTTACCTTATTGCCTTCATTCTGACTTCTATGGTAGGAGGACCTGTTCCAAACCCCTGGAATGCAGGAAGAGTTACAGCAGATCATTGACTGTCTGGATACCAGCATTCCCGAGACAATCCGTATCCTTTGTGCTCAAGGCTTAGAAATCTGGATGGGTATTTGGCCAAACTCTTTTTTTCCATCTACATTTGATTTTTACTTATATTTATTTTCTTTGTAATTGTACTTTATTGTAAGATAATCACTGACTATCCCGTTGTTCCTCAGTTCCTTTCAGGAACTTTTGGCCTCTCTGTGTCAGGCTATTGCTAAGAAATCAAAGCTGGGGATTTAGCTCAATGGCACTGCCCCTGCCTTACAAGCTCAAGGTCCTGACTTTGATCCACGATACCAAAAAAAAAGAAAAGAAAAGAAATCAAAGGGTAGGTAACAACAATTCTTAATAAGCATGGAGCCTAGGAGCCATAGCACTGGTACTGTTCTCCATTGGCCACCCTCCCTCCATGTATACTGCCATTAAGACAAGGGAGAATGATGGAAAACGCTGGCAACGAGTTTATAGGTGTGATCCAGTGGGAACTATGATTCTGCAGGCTGTATTCCTGAGTCTGAAGTTGGACCAACCTTACAAAGGACTTTGACCAATTCTGTAACAACTCAGCTTCAGGGTACCTGGACCAATAAAATAGCAAACCCCAGTTAGGATCATAGGTCTCTGAATAAAAGAAGAAAGCCCTCCCTGCAGGAACGGAGTCTGTCAAGTTCATGGGCTTTCTTCTGGAGCTCCTTTCCCTTGACATAAGGTGACTCAGCTGGCAGTAATCACTCTGTAGCTGAAGCACTGCTCATTTTCCTGGAAGCCTTGCCAGAGCCAGTCATCTGTTACGAGCTGTATCAGCGATGTCTTGACTCTGCTCATGACCCTCGGATCTGCCGACAGGTGAGTTTTAGTGATCTGAGAAATCATCAGTTTTACAAAGCCAGACAAGCAAACCAGCTGTGTAGTAAGATAAGTCTAAGTCTGTTAGGGCACCAGCATTGAGAGTTGAGCCCCTTGAGTTTTAGGTTGTGTTATATCCTGGTATATTTGGCACTTTTTTCCAGTTGGCCTATTTGTGTTTACAGAAAACATAGTGGGGTGGATACTTCTATCCTGAGGTAAGATTAGTGAAGCTGATTGTACATGTAATTCTGGCTGACATTATCAGAAAGAGAGGGTAACATTTGGAAGCCTTTCTTGTTCTTGGTGTGTTTTTAATCTTGAAATGATTTCCATGCACAATAGGTGAGACTACTTGTGATGAGATTAGTGAATATTGAGAGGAGATCCCATTTATGCTAAGTGACAGTAGAGAAAACCATTCACCTTGGTAAATGCCTTGACTGCCTATCTGGGGAAAGGGGAAAACAGATTAAGACCTACCTTCTCTTATATTGTTTTTATTTGTACCTTCTTGTGAGGCACTGTGTGTGTGTGTGTGTGTGTGTGTGTCTGTGTGTCTGTGTGTCTGTGTGTCTGTGTCTGTCTGTCTGTCTGTGATGACTGCATGGACTGGTCATTGAGTAGACAGTGACCGAGAGACCAAACAGTATGGCACATTCTTTCTTCAGAGTTATAATTTGGCAAGTATTGTGTTGGTCATGAGTAAGTAGTAGAGGGTAATGGCAGATGAATGGGGCTTATAAAGTTAGGATTATAAATTACTTTTATGGCAGCTGTAAGTTCTTCTTACTTCTATTTTCGTCATGGTTCATCTTTTAAAAAACAGGTTATTTCCCAGCTTCCACGATGCCATAGAAATGTTTTCCGCTACTTGATGGCATTCCTTCGAGAACTCTTAAAATGCTCTGAGTACAACAATGTCAGCGCTAACATGATTGGTAAGGGTACTTTATAAGAATGGCTACACACGGGTGTTTGTGGAGGACAAACTTCCCTCCTACTGTCCTTGTCCTCTGCCCCCACCCCAACCCTGGGCTTTTGCTTAGATCGTATCCAACAAAGTTTCCCCTTTTCTTTCTGTCACCCTCTAGCTACTCTCTTCACTAGTCTTCTCCTAAGGCCACCACCCAACCTTATGGCAAGACAGACATCAAGTGACCGCCAGCGTGCCATCCAGTTCCTTCTGGGCTTTCTGCTTGGAAGCGATGAAGACTAAGTCTTTTCCTCTTTGAGATTCCAGAAGAGGAAGATGTTGGGCTCCAAGTATTTTAAAATGATTGGAAAAATCATGCCACAGGAAGGGTCTATTGCAGAATCTCAAGTTCGGTTAATATTACAAAAGGAAGAGTTTCCTAATCCCTCCTAAACCATATCCTACACAACAAAATACTTTTAGACTTATATTGCCAAGCCAAAGTTACCGTATTTTGGTGTTTTTGTGTTTTCTCTTTATAAGGCAAAGAGGTGTTTACACTCCTTTACCAAAGGATGTGTTTGTTGCCTCCTGCCCAGATTGCCTGGGCCTGGATTCTGAGATTTTCCCATTCTAGGCCTAAAAGCACTACTTGCTATAGCTCAAGACTTGTCTTCAGTCCTTTGTATAAAGCACTTTTGACCCACTTCCTTCCCATATCACTCCTTTGCACTGCCCTCCACTTATTCTGTCACTTTGAAGGCATCCTGGGTAAGATTCTGGCTCCTTGGGTGTCCTCAACAGTGAATTTCACTGTTCACATGTGGTTGTTACATGCATTTGTGCATTTCTACTACAATGGCATTTATATGTCACTGTAACATGGGCCTTTTCCTGGATCTACTCCAGGTAGAACCGTAGTCTTTTGTCTCAGATCACATTTAGTAATCTAACCTTAGGGACTATGGTGACGGCATCCCATTGATGTAAAAGAATCACAATTAAAATGGAAGCACTTTGAGTATTTTAAGAGTACAAGTATTCATGTTTGACAGATCCTGCTTCCTACTCTCCCTTCCTATTATTCACATTTGACATGATGATCAGTCCTGGATATTAGGGACCTGTCCCCCACTTAGAAATCTGCCTTCAGAGTAACACTTGCAGTTAACAGGGGCATCTGGGTACTTCAAGCAGGCCCCTTTGGAATTATTGCACCTCCCTTAGCAAGAGTATTGAGGATGACTGTCAGAACCCCTTCTCCAATCTTCTGAAGTACCAGGGCATAGATATTCCTCCCTCCCTCAGCAGGGTTGACTCTGGGCTCCACATCCACCTCCTGAAAAGTAAAGGATATAGAGACTTCCCTTCACCCCCTAGTCACTGTGTCCAGTGCTGTGTAAAAGAGACTGGCCAGTAGAACCAACTACTTACCTTACCTCTCCCACTCAAGATGACCCTCTGAGCTTTTCATTTATTCAAGCTTTGTGGGACAGCCTTTAAAAAAAATAATCTACTGGTTGACAGGCCACCAGCCACTGACTAAAACACTGGCTTCCCTTGTTTTCTTTCATTAAAGCCACCCCAAGTTGATTCATTCTTGCGTGTTAATACAAGATAGAAGGAGCATCATGTACAGACTCTGTGCAGTCTTAGGCGTTGATTCCATGACTCTCCTAGCCCATCCAAGGAGAGGGCCAGGGGATACTTCACCACTGAATGGTTGTCCAGTCCCCCTGTCTCTTGAAAGTTGAGTTACCTGGGGAAGAAAAGGTATGTGTCCTGTGATTTACTGGTTAACTCCTTTCCTGATTGGGAGTTAGAGAAATAGGAATCAAATCATGTATGCCAAGTAGCTGAGGATCTGATACATCAGGGGCTGGGTGGTGAACTTAGCTAATGGAAGATAGAGTATGGAAGTTTTGTATCTCTTGAAGAGACCAGAGAGTGATCATGGAAAGAGGAAGGAGATAGGAGCTGGGGCTGGGTTATAACACAGGAAAATGCCTTTCCTGGGCCCGTTTTCTAGTATCTTGCCAACTTGGTGTCTTGGGTGACCAGAGGTATGATTAGTGAAGCCCCTGTGTAGCATGCACACAGTGCCCTCTTTTACTTTATCAAGGCAGAGCACTAAGTTCGTTTACTGCCTCAGCCTTTTGCCTGGCTCATCCTGGGATGTATACAGGGATGAGAGGTTTAGACAATCTCTAGGTAGGGGAGACAAGGCGAAGACCGGAAATAAAAAATCTGCTTACCTACCATGCCTGTCCCAGCACCCCAGCCACTAATTCCTACATCTTCCAAGATACTGTTTCATAGTTCCTCTAAATTAAGGATTTCAGATCTAGTTAGTAGGAAAGGAGGCCTCTACACCTATCATTCTAAGGAAGAAATGGTTCAGACCCATGGGTTGACATTGCATTAGTCTCCCTTTTGCTGTTTTCTGATTCTTATTCTGCAATTGTTTGTTATATTTCCCAAAAACGTCTTGGTCACTAAGCGAAGAAGCTGCTAGTGGGATTCTGTATTTCATGTAATCTTTTTATTATAATTTATTGCAGTTTTTTTCTGAATAAATATATGTTGTGTGCAAAATCGGTGTGATCTTGCTAAGAGCTTAGGAGGGAGCTTGTGTCATTGGATGCTGCTTAACTTTGCTGTAGTGCCCACCAGCGATGCCTGTACTGTCCTCACCTGTCTTACAGGGAATATTGTAAGAATTCTCAAGCTGCGGGCACGAATCAGTGGTGGAGCACTGGCCTGGCATGTATGAAGCCTTTCAGGACTGAAAAAGAACGTTCAGTGTATTTGCCTCATAAATGAGGAGTCATATATTTTCAGAAGTCACACATTTTCACAGGCAACCCAAATACTATATTTTAATGATGAAGGTCCAGGCAACAGAATGACTTCATTAGAGGAAGGGAGATTGATTTTTTTGTTTGTTTTTGAAACAGTGACTTGTTAAACTGCCCAAGACTGGCCTTGAATTCCTGGACTTAAGTGATGCTCCAGTCTCTGCCTCCCCAGAAGCTGGGACTACAGGCACACACCACTGCACCTGGCTTGATGTTGGTCCTTTATGCACATAAATGTCACACTGTATCAGATCCATGATCCTTCCAGCCCCAGAAGTCTGATAAACCCTAACATACACATTTGGGGAGAACCCAGCGGTACTTACTGACATAACTTCAGTAGGGTAGACGTGACTCCCAAATGGCCTATTTTCACATAATCCATTTTACAACTTTTGAAAACCACTTCTGAACTTTTATTACCTCTTAGAGTGATTAGTATATAAATGTAATACTTTGTGGGGAGAGGCTCTGATTCAAACTCAGTACACTTTGAGAGGATACCTCCAATCTTGCATGGTTCTGTTGTTCCCTAACTAACCTCTCTTATGAACTTGTGCATTTTGATTCCATTCCCTATGAGACTGAAGAGGCCTCAGCTGGAGGTTTCTTCTCAACCAGGGCCCTCTTCCAGTTCCTTCCGGCTATGAGCTTGACCCTGATGAATGTGCTGACTCTTTGTTGTCAGGAATAGTTTCTCTATCTCCGCCCAAAGGCCTGGCAGAAGTAGGTGTTTCCGTTTGAGTATGACACCCCACCACACACACACTCCTGCTCATGGAGACTGACACCAGCAGTTTTTACACTGCAGCAGGCACTGTGGCCATCCTTTCCTGAGGGTAGAGAGGAAAATGCAACCCCAGCTACTGGACTTCTCTTTCAGAAGACCCATTGGGACCTTTCTGATGGCAAGGCAAGTTGAAGAATTGGCTCTTGGTATTGTCTGATAATCAAAAGCCACCCACTGCAACTGTGGGATCATGAAATGTTTTGGGAGAGAACCTTCGTGATGATCCACTCTCAGTGTTCAAGTGGGAGAAGTCTCCAAGGGGACAATGATTCACCTCAAGTTATATAGGGTAGTGACACAGCATAGCATCGTGGGAAAAGCTTAAGCTTTGAAGTTAGTCCTGGTTCAGTGAACACCCTGTATAGCCTTAACCTGGACTCATCATTTTGCCACAGCTGCCTTATCTGAGAGAGGCCTGCTTTTCAATCTAGTTTCTGTCACTTCCTCATTGTGTGTGACCTTGGACTAGCTAATCTCTGATTTCCTTGCCTGTAAAATGGAATGGTCATAACACTGATCTTATATGACTTAATTACATCATTCTCATCACTTCCTTGTTAAAAACCCTTCAGGGACTTGCCAGGGCATTTACAATAATATTCAAGTTTTCCCATGTTCCTCAAGGTCTTGCTTGGATCACACTTTCAGGAATACTTCCCTGAATTATCTGATTCCTGCCTACCAGTTTCACTACCCTACCCCTGCCAATATACTGTGGCACTCTTACCCCTGCCAATGAGCTGAGAGCTCTTTCCCAATTCAGGGCCTGTGCATGTGAGCTTGCTATTTTCTTTACCCAGGCAGCCTGTTCCCTCCCCCTTGCATTTTGGAATGCCTTAGCCCCTATTTCTGCTATGCCTAACCCTAAGTCACCCACCCTGTCCCATTCACTTTGTCAGCTCCCATTCTTTGACTTTCTGTCACAGCATCCTGGCTGACTCCCTAGACCTGCCATGTGTAGCTCCACAGTTCTCTTCCTCCCTTGCTGACCTTTCACATGCCTGCTCCATGGCAGCGAGGGAGATAGAAAACTTTTGTTCATATAGGCTCCACCAGACAAACTGCCTGAGTTCAAATCCCAGCTCTGCCACTTCCTAGATGTATGAACTTGGTTTCTACATCTTTTCCCCAGCTTTGTTAAGATATAATTAATAGAAATTGTGTATATTTAAGGTATAGCCACATCTTGGTCCATTTTGTGTTGCTATAACAAAATACTTGAGGCTGAATACTTAACACAGAAGAGTTTATTTAGCTCAGTTTAAAAGCATGGGGCTTGGGCCAGGCATGGTGGCCCATGCCTGTAATCCTAGCACTTGGGAGGCTGAGGCAGGAGGATCACCGTGAGTTCAAGGCCAGCCTGAACTACATAGACCCTGTCTCAAAAACAAAATAAAAAATAAAAACATGGGGCCAGCATTTGCTCATCTCTGGTGAGGACCTTCTGGCTATATCACAACACAGTAGATGCCATCATGGCAGGAGCACTGTGAAAGGAAGAAATCTCACAACAACTCAAAAAGCAAGAGGGATTGAAGAGAAAGCTCTCTTTTTATAATAACCCATTGTTATAGGAGCTAACTCA
This sequence comes from Heterocephalus glaber, assembly GCF_000247695.1. The sequence continues at coordinate 8,794,925 of NW_004624797.1, forward strand.
AGTCTCTTGAGAACTATAGTAATCCCTTCTGAAGGCAGCATACCCAATAATCCAATCATCTTCCACTGGGCTATACCTCTTAAAGGTTCCCACTACATACTCTTAAGTGAAATAAATAGGACACACATGTGTAAATAATGAATAGTTTCTCTGGTGTGAGAAACTGAAAGTGTAAATCAGCATCAAAAGGCATAATAGATAATGTGAAATAGGAAGAAAAAGTCCAAAGGGAAAGTGGGAGGGGTTGGGGAAAGGAAAGAAGGGAAAGGAATAAATATGAGAAAAGAAGCAAAAAACAAACAAAAGATTTGTAAATATGGAGGAGGGGAGGGAAGGGGAATGGTGAAAAAACAACTAAGATATATCATGTACAGGTACAAATTCCCAATGATGAATGTTATCATAACGTATGCCTAACATGTACCAATAAACTTAATGGGAAGGAAAAAAAGGTTCCCACTGCACCAGCATTGCCGCACTGGGGACCAAGCTTCCAGTACATGAAATTTTGGGGTACATAATCAGACCATAACTAAACTGTATTGGCTTTCCCATCACTAGAACAAGGCACCCAACACACAAAGGAAGAGGGGTTTATTTTACCTCACCGTTTCAGTGGATTCAGTCCATGGTCAGCTAGCTCCAATGCAGGCAGCACAGAGGAAGGGCATGGTGGAGCAAACCTGCTTAGGTTATGGCAGCCAGGAAGCAGAGTAGGGGAACAGTGCCAGAAAGGAAGGGACCAGGGACCAGACCTAGACCACAGCCCATGCCTTCAGGACTCACCCAGACACACTCAGAAGTGTGCTCAATCAATCCCGTGGGTGGATCCCAAAACCAAGTTTACATTCCACCTTAACTGCCACACACACCATACCAATCCATATCTTAAAAGTATTAAAACCTTTCCTCATAGGATCATCAGGAGGATATAATCGGTTAATACATTTAAAGGGCTTGGAACAGTACCTGTACTGTGAAGTAAATTGTAGCCAGTATTATCCTCAAACCTTCCATTGTTCTCCAGGTCTAGATCCCTCTTCTGCTGCCCTTCACTTTTCACCCAGTGACTACACCTTTGACTTTGTGAAAATGTTAAAGTGGTCCAGCAGAGGCAAACCCTCTTAGAGCCCTTCCCTCCACATCAAAATGTTTCTAGTTTCGCCCTATTCCCCCTCTTTCCCACCCATCTCAGAAATAAATGGTCCTCTTCACTGGCAAAGCCACAACTGTTCCACCTACACTTTTCAGCCTTTCTCCCACCCTCACCTGATTTTTCCTCATCAACCATCACCACTCCTCTTGCATCTTCAATATCAGTCATTCATTTGGCAAGTACTTGTGGAGTGCCTCATATATGCCCGGCACTGTTGAAGATTCTGGGAATGTAGAAGTAAAACAACACAGATCTTGGGAGCAGTTCTAACAGCCTCGGGGAAGGAGCCCATGCTGCAGAAGCCAGACTGCTTGGATAGGCTCCCTACATACTCTCCCTCCCACCTGGAAGAGGAAATTCAACGTGGGAGTTAACCACAGCTAGGGTCTCAGGGAAGCCTAGACTGCAGCCAGAGAAAAAGGAGCGCCAGCAACACAAAAATAGACAATCCCTCCCCCCATCATCCTCCCAAACTCGGAGGACACTGTCACTGCAGCATCCTGCCCACCACCCACCGTTCGGCATCAAAGGAAGCCCCTGCCCTAGCACAGAGGGGCTGGACTACAGGAGTTGTGGGCCGCACAGATCTTGCTGGCAGGGAGCCACACATGTATCCCCAAGACATGGCGGGGGCCGGGGTGGGGGAGATTCAGCAGAGCTGGACCAGAGCTGGCAAACTCCTGTTGTTTCCCCAAACGCCACAAAGATCTGAGGCAGTGTGACATTCTGCCCACCCCTGAGCCCCCATCCTGCACTGGGAAAGGAGGCCGTCTGCTGACCCTGCTAACTGCGCCAAGTTCTGCAGGTCAGAAAGCAGAGCTCTTGAGACAGGGACCAGAGACAGATAAAGGTCTGAGGGTGAAGGGACAGAAACAGCCCCTGGGGCAGAGGGCTTCTGGTGATAATACTGGGCAGAAGGCCCCGGAAGGGAGAGCATACTGACAACCCTGAGATTTGCCCTGGAGTAGGAGGTCCCTGGCAGAAGGTAACAGAACTGAGTGTTGAGCAAGCTACACCGCATCCTCTCCTTCCCAGATTAATTGTGGTTGTTGGTTCTTGGGACAGAGACAAAGGTCTGTAGTTAGCCATGCCCTAAGCATGGCTTGCAGAAAGGAGACAATCAAGCAGACCACAGGGAAGAAACAGGCTTAGGTGCCCGCAATCAGCCTATGACTACAGCACAAAAGAGATTGTGCTCCTCACTCTATGGTACAACTGTGTGAAGGGTTTTTTTCTTTGTTTTCTTGATTGTTCTGTTTTCTTTTTCGTCTCCAGCTCTTTCTTCCTTATTAATTTTCTGTTTTGCTTTGTAGTTTAAAATGTTTTTCCTTGACTTAGTCTTTCTTCTCTTTTCTCTTTTTAACTTTCTTTCCTCCCTATCCTTTTTCCCTCAGTCTTCCCGATTTTCTTTATACCTTTCTCTTCTTTCTCTTTCTCTCCACCTTTCATGTGGCATATACATATGGCAGATGCCTGTATATGTGCACGAGAGAATAAGAATTGAGTAATGCTTTAACTTGAATGGTACCATTCATGACCATGTCCAGGTAAACCTTAATAAAACTGTGCTTAGAGAGCACAAGTAAAACTAACTACAAATGCTAGGTGTGGTACCACATGCCTGTAAGCCCAGCACTTGGGAGGCTAAGGCAGGAGAATCGCTGCAAGTTTAAGCTCAGTCTGGACTACACAGGGAAACTGTCTCAAAAAAAAAAACAAAACAAAAAACGCCTAACTATAAATATATTAACAGGTTCTGACAACCTCACAGCTTCCTTCAATCTCTAATTACACTTCTCTCCCTCTGTATCCCTCCTACCACTTCCACAAATATTTGCTCAAACCCCCTCAACATTGACCCTTTACACCAGCTATAAAAGTAACTCCAACAGAACCTGAGCTCCTATCAATTTTTTGCCTATTGAGATTTCTCATATCTCCTCCTCTCCTTACTGACTTACCCTGTCTTTTTCTTCTGCTTTCCTTCCCCCCTCCCTCTATATTCCAGCCTAATCACTAATAGCAGTACAGTATAGCCTTTAAGGGAAATTAATAAAAGGGCAAAATTGTCAAAACAACTTTTAATGTTCAAGATTGATGTATGGTTGGATCTGTAGATGCTGTTAATAACCAGTAGGAATTCTCTCCTTGCAATACAGTAACTGGATCCAACTCAATTCAACTGAATAGGTTGAAGTGGTAGACAATACCTCTTGACAACTAAAACCAAGATCACATCACTGGGAAACAGAACCTAAATAAAGAGATATTCATCCCAACAACAAAGGCTCTTCATTCTATTTCAAACCCCCGCCCCACCACCACCACCACACAACAGAGAGATGGGAACATGAAAAATGCCTCCAATGACTCCTAATTCCCCCAAAGCAGATCCAGAGGACACCATTGGGGAGGAAAACAAACACCGTATAGCTGACAAATGATTAAAGAGAAAGCAAAGAAACTCAGCAAACTCAACAATGATATAACCAAACATAGTGGAATAATTAACAAACAAAATAACCAATGTGGTTATTAAAGAATCAACTAAAAAATAGAAGAGCTAACCAAAAACACTCAAAACATGGTAACACATTTACTAAAGAAACGGAGTACACAGAAAGGTGCCAAACAGAAATCTTGGAGACAAAGAATTGATCAATGTGAAGAAAGTGTCAGATGTTGAGGACAAATCAAAAACATTGGACCATATACCTAGAGATACCCTAAAAAAGAGCGAGAGAGCAAAGAACATCAATTCAACAACTACTAGAAGACACTAAGAAAACTAATCCAACACTAATTGGAATTAGAGAATAATTAGAGGGAAGCACACATAGAATAAAAAAATTCATTTACAGAAATCATAATAAAAAGCTTTGCTAATACAGGGGAAAAAATAACATACCAGTAAGCAAGGCATATAGAATACCATGTAATTATAAAAGAAGAAACTCCTTATAACACATCATAGTCAAAATCCCAGAAGTCCAAAACAACGACAGAACCTCAAAAGCTGTCAGAAAAACAAAAACAAATCTTATAAAGGTAAGCCCATTGAAATTACAGTAGACTTTTCATCACAAACTTTAAAGGTCAGGAGGACATGGAGTGAAGTGTTTCAAGCCCTAACATTCAACTTTAGACTCAGGCTAGTATATCCTGCAAAATTGATTGAAAAAGAAACTTTCATGACAAAGAACACCTCAAGAAATTCATGAATCTATATAGCAGTTTTGGAAGTATGGCCATTTTCACTATGTTGGTTCTTCCTACCCAAGAACAAGGGATGTCTTTCCATTTTCTGATATCCTCTTCGATCTTTTTTCAGAGTGCCATAGTTTTCAGAGTAGAGGTCTTTTATTTCCTTCATTAGATTGATTCCTAGATATTTCATTGTTGGGGATGCTATTGTGAAAGGATTGTTTCCCCCATTTCTCTCTCAGTGAGTCTGTCATTCGTGTACAAGAAGGCTATTGATTTTTGAGCGTTGACCTTTTATCCAGCTACTCTACTGAATTTGGTTATTAAGTCTAGAAGTCTTTTGGTGGAGTTTTTGGGGTCTTCTATATAGAGTATCATGTCATCTGCAAATAATGACAGTTTAACTTCTTCATTTCCTATCTTTATTCCTTTTACTTCTTTCTCTTATCTAATTGCTGTGTCTAATGTCTCCAGAACTATATTGAACAGGAGTGGCGATAGTGGGCATCCTTGTCTTGTTCCTGATTTAATCATGAAAGATTTCAGTTTTTGACCATTTAGTATGATCTTGGCTGTCAGTTTTTCGGGAGTCTGAAATGAACAGACATTTCTCAGATGAAGTAGAAAGAGTAAATAAACATATGAAAAAATGTTCAACATCACTGGTCATTTGAGAGATGCAAATAAAAACAATGCTGAGATTCTATCTCACTCCAGAAAGAATGGCTATTGTCAAGAAATCAACCAATAACAAATCCTGGCAGGGCTGTGGGGAGAAAGGAACCCTTTTCCACTGTTGGTGGGAGTGCAGACTGGTGCAACCTCTGTGGAAATCAGTGCGGGGATTCCTCATAAAACTAGGATTAGAAGTCCCATTTGACCCAGCTATTCCCCTACTGGGTATCTTCCCAAAAGAATTAAAGGCATTATACCACAGTGATATATGCACACCCATGTTTATAGTGGCACAATTTGTAATAGCTACACGTTAGAAACAACCCAAATGCCCATCAACTGGTGACTGGATAAAGAAAATGTGGGGTTTTTAAATAAAATGGAGTACTACTCAGCCATAAAGGATGAGAAACTAGAGACATTTATAGCTAAATGGATGCACATTGAGGCCATACACTTAAGTGAAATAAATAGGACATGCATGTGTAAATATCGAATTGTCTCTCTGGTGTGAGAAAGGGAAAGTTTACGTAAATAAGGATAAAAATATATAATAGTGTGAAATAGGAAGAAAAGATTCAAAGAGGAAGGGGGAGTAGGGGGTGTGGGGGAAAGGAAAGAAGGAAAAACTGGAAACAAAGCTTTTGTAACTATGGAGGGGTGGAAGGGAGGGAAGGGGAATGGGAAAAAACAAGAACTAAGATATATCATGTACAGGTACAAATTCTCCATGATGAATGTGATCATAATGTATACCTAAAATGTACCAATAAAGTCAATTAAAAAAGAAATTCATGACCACCAAACCAGCACTCCAAAAATGTCTCAAGGTTATCCTAGACAGACAGTAGGGCCGGGGATTTAGCTCAGTGGTTCTGCTGCCTGCCTCGGAAGCGCAAGGACCCGAGTTTGATCCCCAGTACCAAAAATAAATAAATAAATAA
>NW_004624797.1:8808744-8820444 GCF_000247695.1 Heterocephalus glaber
CTCATGTAATGGTACAAGATCCCAGTGATGAATGTAACTGTATTTTATACCTAAAATGTACCAATAAAGTTAATGGGGAAAAAAATTTAAAAAAAGAAGATCTTGGTTGGATTCCACTTAATTTACCTGGGGATATTGGAAATTCTTCATTGTTGCAAATAGTCCTAAAAAGCACAGAGCCCCACAGGTGACTATCAAACTACCAACCTGATTGAGGAAGATGTCAATGACCTGGAGGAGAGGTAAGCCTGGACCAATCAGCTGCTTCATGGAGAAATAATGGATGGGCCAACAGCACTGGCCCCAAGAAAAGCCCACAGTTGTTATAAACAAAAATAAAATAAAATAATAAAATGAAATAAAATCAAGCATGAGCTTTTCCCTGAGGGTGACTTTTTCACAGTGGGATAGAGTTGAACAAAAAATTTCAGTGCAGCACCTGCCATATTGCCAGAGAGAGCTTAATCAGGTGCCATCGCAGGAAGTGATTGATTGTGTGTGACTGAGCCACAGAACAAGCATAGTACAGCTTTGCTCCAGGACTGGAGTGTTACCTTACCAAAGTTACTAGCTGAGAAATAGCCATGGGAGACAGACTGATGAGAGGGTGAGACCTAGACATAGATCTCCAGAGATTCCCCGAGTTCAAACTCAGAGCAGGAAGGACACAGGGTCTGCTTTCTGTGGTGGGAGGACAGGTTTGGTGGGTCTGGCTTTCAAAGGTGGCTGCATCTGAAGGTGATGACATTGATCCCAGTGGTCTGCTTGAGTGTCTGCCCTGCTGCTTACATCCAGAGGAGACCAGTGGTCTGATTGCTTTTGCATGTACTACCTGAATGGGGACATATCTCAGCTCGGATGGTTACCACGGACTGGGGTTTATAGATGGAGAGACCTCTTGAACACATGGGTCACCACACAAATCACAGGGTATAAAGAGGGGCAGAGAAGACTCCAACTTTCTGGATTCCAAAGACGGCAGGTCCTGGGAAAAAACTACTCATTTGGAAATGCATAGGAATGTTTTATTTTGTTTTTCGAATAACCCAATTTTTTCCCTCCTCTATTGGGGGTTTTGGGGGATTTTTTTGTGCTTTTTGTTTTGATTTGATTTTTGATGGTGTTGGGAGTTTTAGCTCCCATTTGCTTCTTCCCTCCCTTTTTTATCTTTGTTGATTTGTTTGATTAGGGTCTCTTCTTTTCTCTTTTGTCTTTTCTCTCTCTCTTTTAATTTGATCCCTTATTATTTTTATTTTTTTCCTCTAGTTTACTCTCTGTTTTATTATTTATCCTTTTCCTTGGTGGTTTTTTTGTTACTTTTATCTAATATTACTAATTTCCTTTTACTCTTTAATAGGAACCTTTATTTTAATTTTATCACCTTCTTCCCATCTTCCATTGCTTAATTTTTCATGTTCCACTTTTTGAATGCTCCCGTTCCCTGCCCCCTTTTTCCTTAAAAGTATAATCTTTAAGCTTCATGAGTCTATTGGTAGTTAACTATATCTTACTATGGCTGAACCCAGTTGTATTGTTAATGGAGGTAACGTTGTTCTATTGAGTAGATTATTTAATGTAGATCAATATCTGGTTTGTTTTAGAGTTTATACTACAAAATAGATCTCATCTATGGCTAAAGGTGCTGCATTATTGCTTCTTAAGGTTTGTCAATATTCAGTTTGTATTTGATGCTATTGTTACTGATTTTGCTATTTTAGCCAAGGTGACTGTTTCAGTTACTTTTTCTCATGGCTAAGACAAAATAGCTGATGTCCAAAGTTAAAGGAAGAAAAGTTTATTTGGCTCATAGATTGTAGAGGCTTCAGTTCATAGTTGGATGGCTCCAAGGCAGGGTGGCATGGCAAAGGGGCATCACAGAGGAGAAACAGTTCATGTTAGGGAAAAGGCAGAAAGCAGTAAGGAAGCAAACTATAAATAACAAGCAGTGACCCTCTTTCTGTTCCTTATATTTTAGCCAGGCTACCCACCCTTATGGCAGGTAGCACTCACACCCAGGGTGGGGCAGACTTAATCCTAGAATCAATCCCAGCATCACATCCTTAATCCCAGCAGCATACACCCTAGATCCAGCCACCTGCAAAAAGCTCCACCTATGACCACATGAGGCTTTTGGAGGACATCAAGATACAAGCCATAACAGTGACATAGTTGTTGTCAGTTAGTTTTCTCTATGCCAATATCTGGATTGCTTGAGGGTCATAAAGAATACTGCAGCCCATTCCCGAAGAGCTGGGAACTGGGCCAATTAAGCTGCAACCTTTCTTCCCAAGTAAATGGAGGTAGTTGGATCCTGGAACAGAGGCAAAGGCCAAGAATTAGCTACCCACAGAGGACTTCTCTGAAAAGACATAAACTAAAGAGGTCTCCATACTAGCAACAAAGCTACCCACTATAATCAATCCACAAACCTCAGCACCAGAAACAAACCAATGAAAAATAGAAACATGAGAAAACAAGGAAACAAAATGCCTCCAAAAGCTCCCAACTTCCCCAAAGTCAATCCAGGGGTCATCTAGGGAGAAGATATCAAAAGGCACACAGCCAAAATATCTGAAAGGATAACAGTGGAGTTAACAAAATAGATCCATAAGGCATTTGGCAAATTTAAAGCATGTATAACTAAAGAAATAATGTTCCTAAGGAAACAAATGATCAGTGAATCTAGAAAATACACTAATTAAAAAAATAGAGGAGCTAAAGAAAGAGATGCAAACCATGAATCCCCAGCATAGAAAAGAATTGATGTCCATAAAAAAGTTTCAAACAGAAATGCAAATGCAAAATATTAAAAATTCTGTGAAAGTATGGGTGGCACAAGTGACCAATGTGAGAACAGCACAAGTGACCAATCAGATCTGGAACACGGATGGTGGTTGGTGATCAATTAATGAGAGCTACCTTAAAAACAATATAACATGAAAAATGAAGCCAACACCTGATAGATGATGCAAAGAAGACTAAGATAGGATTAATTAGAATTGGTAAAAAATCAGAAGGTAGCACAAAGGGTATAAAAAAACCTGTTTATAAAAGTAATAGAAAACTTTCCAAACATGGACAAAGAATTTAATACACAGATAGGTGAAGCTTATGAAACCCTAAATAGCCACGGTCAGAAAAGAACCACCCCAACACACATCATAGTCAAAATACCAAAAATTCAACACAAGAACAGAATCTTAAAAGCTATTAGATAAAAGCAATGAATCACTTTAAAAGAAAGTCCATCAGAATTATAGCAGACTTCTTAATACAAACCTTAAAGGCAAGGAGAGTTTGGTGTGAAGTGTTTCAAGCCCTAAAACAAAGCAACTGCCAGCCCAGATTGATATATCTTGAAAATTATTTTTCAAAATTGATGGAGCAATAAGATACCTCCATGATAAAGAGCAAATAAAGAAATTCATGACTACCAAACTAGCACTCCAAAAAATTCTCAGGGATATCTTAGAAAGAGATAATGAAGCTAAAAATGCTAAAAGGTCCAATAGAATGAATGCACCAGGCAGGATGAACAGTAAAGTAGAAGAGAAATAACGGGATTCAGCACCAGAAAAATAATACAATGACAGGAATAAGTCAATGTCTATCAGTTATAACTATCAATGTGAATGGTCGCAGTTCAAAAATCAAAAGACACAGATTAGCAGAATGGATCAAGAAACAAAATTCAATGTTATGCTATATATAAGGAAAACATTTAACCCCAAAAGAAATTCATATGCTAAAAATCAAAGGATGGAAAACAATATTCTATGCAATAGGAACCCAAAAACAAACAGAAGTAGTTATCAGAAGTTAGCAAAACTAGACAAAGTGGACTTTGAGCCAAAACTGATCAGAAGAGGCAAAGAAGGACACCATATGTTGGTTTAGGAAACTACTCAACACAAAGAGATAACAATTGTAAGCACATATGCACCAAATAATAATGCACCCAAATTCATAAAACAAGTACTACTGGACGTAAGAGGTCATATGAACATCAGTACAGTTATAGCAGGGAACCTCAGTACCCTACTATCACAATTAAACAGATCCACTAAACAGAAAATCATAAATATCAGAGTTGAACAAAACCTTCAAACAAATGGACATAGCAGATATATACAGCAACAACAGAATGTACATTCTTTTTGGCTGCACATGGAACTTTCTCCAAAATAGACCACACACTAGCTCATAAATGGACTAGTAAGTAAATGTGTAAGTAAATGCAAAATAATCAAAATTATTCCAAGTATATTATTAGATCATAGTGCAATGAAACTAGAAATCAATGGAAAAAGAACAAAAATTATGAAAACATATGTAAATTAACACACTCTTGAATAATCAATGAGTCACAGAAGAAATTAAGGATGAAATAAGATAGTTCCTACAAATAAATGATAATGCCAGTACAACATACCAGAATTTATATGACACGGTGTGTTAATTACTTTTCTCTCACTGCTGAGACAAAATACCTGACACGCAAAATTAGAGGGGAAGGGATTTATTTGGTTTACAGTTCATAGAGGTTTCTGTCCATAATCGGCTGGCTCCAAGGCACGGATGGCAAACAGGCCTTGCAGAGGAGAAACAACATGGCACATACAAGGTAGCAAAGGCAACAGAGAGATTAACAGTGTCTTCCTGCCCCTTTTATCCTATTCAGACTACTGGAATTAGGGTGGTGCCAGACAAATCACTCACTTATAGTGGTTTAGTAATCACCATGCCCTTAATCACAGCACCACACATTCCAGACTCTGAAAAAGACTGCATGAGGCTTTGGGGGGACAGCTAGACACAAACCCTAACACAGTGAAAGCCGTCCTAGTAGAGAAGTTTAAAGCTATGAATGCACACATCAGAAACACAGAGTGAAAAAGACAGACAGAAACAAAGAAAGAAAGAAAAGAAAGAAAGAAAGAAAGAAAGAAAGAAAGAAAGAAAGAAAAATACACAGAGTGAGCCCCAAAGATAAGATAATGATGCATCTCAAGGTCCTAGAAAAACAAGAGCAATCCAAATCCAGATCTAGTACAAGGAAGGAAATTATAAAGATCAGAGCAGAAATCAATGAAATGGGGGTAAAAAGATAATTTAAAAAGCAATAAAAAGAAGAGCTGGTTCTTTGAAAGAATAAAAAAATAGACAGACCCTTTGCCAATCTTACCAAAAAAAGGAAAGAAAAGACACAAAGAAATTCAATTAGAAATGAAAAAAGTGAGATCACAAAGGACACTGCTGAAATCCAGATTATTAGCAACTACTTCACAAAACTGTATACCAATAAAGTGGAGAACCCAGAAAAAAATGGAGAGATTTCTAGGTATATACGAATTACCAAAACTGAACCAAGAAGACTTTAAAATCCTAAATAATCCAATAACAGGCAATGAAATTGAAGCAGTAATAAAAAAAAATCTACCAAGAAAAGCCCAGGGGCTATCAGATTCACTGCCAAATTCTACAAGAACTTCAGGGGAAATCTAATGCCAGTACTCTTCAAACTCATTAATGAAATAAAAAGGAAAGGAGTACTTGCAAAGTCATTCCTAGAGCTAGCATTACCCTGATTACAAAACCAGACAAGGACTCAAGCAAAAGAGACCACAGGCCAATCTGTATAATGAATATCGATGCAAAAATATTCAACAAGACACTGGCAAGCAGAATGGAACAAATCATCAAAAAGTTCATACACTATAAACAAGTAGACTTCTTCCCAGGGATGAAAGGGTGGTTTGACAAATGCAAATCAATAAATGCAATCCATCACATAAACAAAAGCAAGGAAAAAGCTCATCTCAATAGATACAGAGAAAAGACTTTGACAAAATCCAACATCTATTCATAATATTAAAACACAAAATAAGTATAAAAGGACCTTATCTCAATCTGATATAAGCCGTTTATGGCAAACCTACTGCAAATATCATATTAAATGAGGAAAACCTGCAAGTTTTCCCTTTCAAACCGGGAAGATGGGGCCGGGGATTTAGCTCAGTGGTTTCGCCGCCTGCTGCACAAGTGCAAGGACCTGAGTTCAATCCCCAGTACCAAAAAAAAAAAAACCAGGAAGATGACAAAGATGTCTACTATCACCACTCCTGTTCAACATTGTTCTGAAAACATTAGCCAGAGTACTCAGGCAAGAGAAAGAAATAAAAGAGATATGTAGTGGAAAGGAAGAAGTCAAAGAATAATTATTTCCAGATGACATGATCCTCTACTTACAAGACCCAATAAATGTCATTAAAAGATTCCTCAAGGGTTGGGGATTTAGCTCAGTGGCACTGCACCTGCCTTGCAAGCACAAGGTCCTGAATTTGATCCCTGGTACCAAAAAAAAAAAAATCCTCAAATAAATAAGCAAATTCAGAAGTGTAGCAGGATTCAAATCAATACAAAAATCAATAGTGTTCCTATATACAAATAATGAACTCTCTGAGAAAGAAATTAGGAAAACAATACCATTCACAGTAGCATTAAGAAAAATTAAATTCTTGGGGCTGGCGATTTAGCTCAGTGGTTCCGCTGCCTGCCTCGCAAGCGCAAGGTCCCGAGTTCGATCCCCAGTACCAAAAAAAAAAAAAAATTAAATTCTCAGGAATTAACCTAACCAAGGAAGTGAAAGACCTCTACAATAAACATTACATCTTTCTGAAAAAGGCTATTGAGGAGGACACCAGAAAATGGAAAGATATTTAATATTCCTGGATAGACGGAACCAATAGAGTCAAATGGCCATATTTCCAAAACTGATGTATAGATTTAACATAATCTCAATCAAAATACCAGCAGCATTCTTCACAGATCTAGAGAAAACAATCCAAAAATTCTTAAGGAACCAGAAGACATCTAGATCAGCAAAAGCAATTCTGGGCAACAATAGCAAAGCAGGGGCATCACAATCCCTGAATTGAAATTACACTACACAGCTAGAGTGATAAAAACAGCATGGTAGCGGCAGAAAACAAAAACAAAAACAGATCCGAGGATCAACAAAACAGATTAGAAGATTCAGAAACAACTCCAAACACACTTGGCCACCTTATTATTGACAAAGAAGCCAAATACCTTCACTGGAAGAAAGATAGCCTCTTTAATGAATGGTGCTGGAAAAACTAGCTTTCCACATTCTGAAGATTAAAACTAGACCCATATCTTTCACTATGCACTAAATCAAAATTGAAATGGGTCAAAGATCTAAATATTAAAACAGAAACACTAAATCTGCTGGAAGGCAGAATAGGTAGAACTCTTAAAGACACTGGCATAGGCAAAGAGTTTACGAAAAAAAACCCTGATCATACAGGAATTATCACAATCAACAACTGGGATCTCATCTTATTAAAAAGCTTTTTTACAGCAAAAGAAACCTCCAACATGCACAAGCACAAGGACCAGAGTTCGATCCCTGGTACCAAAAAAAAAAAAAAAAAAAAAAGAAAAGGAAAAAGGAAACCTCCAACAGAATAAAGAGACAACACACAGTGTGGGACAAAAATTTTGCCAGCTGTTCCTCAGACAAAGGATTAATATCTACCATATATAAAGAACTAAAGTGCTGGAGATTTAGCTCAGTGGTTCTGCCGCCTACTTCGCAAGCATAAGGTCCCGAGTTCGATCTTGAGTTCGATCCCTGGTACTAAAAAATTAAATAAAAAAAAGAAGCCCTGTCCTAATTTTGGGCCAGGGATTTAGCTCAGTGGTTCTGGCGCCTGCCTTGCAAGTGCAAGGTCCCGAGTTCAATTCCCAGTATCAAAAAAACCCTAAAAAATTCAGACCCCCCCAAATTTAAAGTCCCAATCCAAAAATGGGCATCTGAATAGACACTTTCCAGATGAAGAAGTACAAACAGCAAATAAATATATGAAAAAATGTTCAACATCACTGGCTATTCAAGAGATGCAAATGAAAACAACACTGAGATTCCATCTCACTCCAGATAGAATGGCTATTATCAAGAACTCAACCAATAACAAATGCTGGTGGGGCTGTGGGGGAAAAGGAACCCTTCTCTACTGTTGAGGGAGTGTAGACTGGTGCAACCACTATGGAAATCAGTGTGGCGATTTCTCAAATAACTAAAACTACAGGTTTCATTTGACCCAGCTATTCCCCTTCTTGGTATCTTCCAGAAATAATTAAAAGTCTCATACCACAGTGCTATATGCACATCCATGTTTATAGTGGCACAGTTTGTAATAGCTCAATCTTGGAAACCGCCCAAATGCCCATCAACAAATGAATGGATAAAGATGTGGGGTTTTTTTTTAATACAATAGAGTACTACTGTGCCATAAAGAAGGATAAGCTTGAGAAATTTTTAGGTAAATGGATACACCTTGACACCATACTCTTAAATGAAATAAATAGGACACACATGTTTAAATACCACATTGTTTCTCTGGTGTGAGAAACCAAAAGTGTAAATAAATGTATAATTTGTTATATAATGTATAGTATATATATATATATATATATACACATAAATATATATAAATATATAATATATATAAATATAAATGTATAATGCCAAAATATATAATTAGATATTGGGAATGGGAAGAAAAATGTTCAAATGAGAAGGGAAACAAAGGAGGAGAAGGGGGAAAGGAAGAAAAGGACAAGAAAAAAAAGAATACAAGGAAAAAGTGGAAAGAAAGCTTTTGTAAATAAGGAGGGGGAAAGTGGTTGAAGGGAGGGTAGGGGAATGGGAAAAAAGAAGAGGCAAGATATATCATGTACAGGAACAAATTCTCTATGATGAATGTTATCACTATGCATATCTAAAATGTACCAATAAAATGTTAAAAAACAAAAAAATATGCAACTGAAATGAATAGATAATTCTCAGAAGAATTACAGACGGCAAATAAACACATGTAAAACTGTTCAACATAGCTGGCCACTAGAGAAATGCAAATTAAAACAATACTGAGATACCATCTTACTCCAGAAAGAATGGTTATCATTAAGAAATCAAATGATAACAAATGCTAGAGAGGCTGCAGGGAAAAAGAGACCCTTCTACATTGCTTGCGGGACTATAAAATCATACAACCACTATGAAGATCATTGTGGAGATTTCTCAGTGAAAAATAGTTCCATTTGACCCAGCTATTTCCTTCCAGGTATCTTCCTAAAAGATTTAAGGTTATCATATTACAGCAATACATGCATACCCATGTTTATAGCAGCACAATTCACAATAGCCAAATCTTGGAAACAGCCTATATGCCCATCAACAGACAAATGGATAAAGAAGAAGTGGTGTACATACCCAATAGAGTACTACTCTGCCATAAAGAAGGATAAACTTGCAGCATTTGTAGGTCAATGGATGTATCTTGAAATCATAATGTTAAGTGAAAGAAATCAGATACACAAGTTTAAATATTGCATGGTTTCTCTTAAATTAGAAACACAAAATATAAATAATGAGGAAAATAAAAGACAGATAGTAGGAAGTAGGGAGATCTTTTTCAAATAAGAAGGGGAATAGGAGGTGCAAGGTGGGGCAAGAGAGGTAAGGGGAAAAGTATTAAAATAAGGAGAATTGAAGAACAAATGGAAATAGAGCTTTTGCAAATGGAAAGGGGAATAAGAGTTGGAGGGAGCAGGAAAGGATGGGAGGGGAAAGGGATGCTAGAAGAATTAAGATGTGTTATGTACATGTACAAATGCCTCCACAATAAATGTAATCATTGTGTACTACAAACATGTACTAATAAAGATGAGCACAATGACAACATAAAAAAGAAGCTACATATAGTAGTTTATAAGACAAAGGGAAAAATACCTTGAGGGAATGTGAGGAACCAGCAAGGCTCCACCTTTTGCAGGCTCTGAACTGCACAAGTGAAAGACTTTATTTTGAGAAGAGTCCCAGGGCACTCTGTTGGAGAAGAGCTACCAAGGGAATTGGTTCCTGGAAATTCATTTTATCAATGCTCAGTCATCCAGGCACTCAGAGGCCAGCGCAACCACAATTCAAGGAGGCCTGCCTACTGCTCCAGCTGGCAGCAGACCTTGGCCTCATCTGCTTGGTGCTGGTTTTATACACATGCAGAATGCAGGATTTGTGAAGTCAGGAAGGCTCCTACACAGATTTTAGAAGAAAGCCTGGGAGGCTAGGCAGTGAGCCCGAGAGGGCCGTGCATGAAGCTATGAAGAGTGAGCTATGAGAGTGAAGCTGAAAGAGCAATGAATACCACAGAAAGTTGGAGAAGCCATAGAGATAATACATAGGCTAAAAATTTGTGGAAGCTGATGCACCAAACTGTTAATAGCAGTCACCCTTAGATGGTGGCATTGTGGACTACGGTGGCTCCCAAATGTTCATACAGGAAAGTTTAGAAGCCATTAAAAAGTAGGCTAGTGGATTTGTCTTGAGGCTGGGAGCAGAGTTTTGCCTTAAATTGCATGTGCATTCTAAGTGACTTTGGGGGTGTTTATGGAGATAAACATGTCCAAAGCACTTTGATGCCAACCTCAATGATTTCTTTTTTTTTTTAAACTTTTATATTTCTCTGGTTTTCTAAACGTTTTACAATGAGCATATGTATTACATTTTACAATCAGAAAATGATTAAGGAAAACTTTATTTCACTAAAGAAAGACATGTCTGTGTGTTGGAATGAATGAACACAGTGTCCCACTCAGGCAGAGGCGGCTGGAGAGGCCTCGCCAGCCCAGAGCCAGCTGCTCACCACTGCTGCCTCGTGTTGCAGCCCTGCCCTGCCCTCACATCCATGGGTGTCTCTCCTTTGGCTCTGACACAGTAGAGAGAGCTCCTTGGGACATGGAGCTGCAAGGAATGTTCCCCACCAAGGGCAAAAATGGGCCATTTGTCTGACAGTAGCCCTTGCTTTGAAGAGCCAAGAGCATTTACTGATTATAGTTGTGACCAGTAGATGGCAGAATTATGTAAGCAGTATTTAAAGATGTAGTTACTTTTCTTACTGTATGATCATTTCTTTCTATTTGGAGGAATAACTGATTATTCTTCTTACAGTCTCTTACCTTCGGCCAAAAAAAGCCAACAAACCAAAACATTTGGGGGGATTGTGTTGAAACTGTCTAAAAGGCCATGAAAGTTCCATCCTTATCTTTTGCTGAACAGCAGGCAAAATTAAGTAACATTTTCCCCTCAATATTTCAAGTTGTTTAGCAAGCGTCAACAAAGTTTGGGAGGTAATTTCACTGCTGAAAGCTAATGACTTAAATCTTCCCTGGAGAGGGGTCAGTCAGGAATGATGGAAGAGACGAGGCCTGCAGAAGGGGTTGGTGGAAAACAAAATGAAAGAATAGAATGATCCCTGGCCAGAGAATTGGAGAAGGAAATGGAAAGGGGAATTAGTCTTGTTATGGGTTAAATTGTGTCCCCTCCCCCACAAATTCATATGTTGAAGTCCTAACCCTTGGTGAATGTGACTAAAGTTAAAAATAAGATTGCTTTCAACGTAATCAGGTAAGTTGAGGTCAGACTGGAATAGGGTGGCCCTACTCCATTATGACTGACATGCTTATACAAAAGGGGAAATTTGGACAAGAGACACGGGGGATCTGATTTTTTTCAATTCTTTATATATTCTAGATAGTAGTCCTTTGAGGTACAGCTGCTAAAATTTTTTTCCCATATTGTAGGTTGTCTGTTAGCTCTGTTGGTGGTTTCTTTTG
>NW_004624797.1:8822359-8885368 GCF_000247695.1 Heterocephalus glaber
GGTCCAAAGACGAAGGAGTGAAGGGAGGGGAAGGGGAAAGGAAAAGAGGGAAAGGAAAAACTATGAGAAAAGAAAAAAAATGGAAATGAAATCTATGTAAATAGGGAAGGGCGGAGGGGGTGAAAGCTGCACAGGTAATGGAGAAAAAAATAAGAACCAAGATATATCATGTACAGGCACAAACACCCAATGATAAATGTAAGCGAATTGTATACCTAAAATGTACCAATAAAATGTACCAATAAAAAAAGAGAGAGACACGGGGGCAACACTGTGTGAACATGAAGGCAGAGGTCAGGGTGATGCATCTATACAGCTAATAATGCCAAGCAAACCACTGAGAGTTAGGAAGGAGGCATGGAACAAATTCTCCCTCACAACCTTTGGAAGCAGCCAACCCTATCAACCTTGATTTCAGACTTCTGGCCTCCAGAACTGTCAGATAATAAGTTTCTATTGTCTAAGGCTCCTACTTGGCTCTACTTTGTACAATGGCCCTAGGAAACTAATACAGGACTGCTTGCAGCAATGAAATAAATGATGGCAGTGCAAGGATGGAATTTCTTAACTCACCCCAAGACTATTTGAACTCATACAAAGAAGTGATGGCTGAAGGATATAACTTTCCTGCTCTACCTCTCTGTCACCCACCTCCACAACCACACTTCTTGGAAGAGTCGTCTCTACTTGCTGTCCCCACTTACTCACTTTCACTAACTCCCAACCTTCTTTAGCCCATTTCTTAAACAGGCCTCTCACCAAGGTCACCAGCAACTTCCATGCTGCCAAAGGTCATTTCTCAGTCCTCACCTTACCCAACCTCTCAGCAGAATCCCCTACCCCTTTCTGGAACAGTCCCTTCCCCGGGGTGCCTGGACTCCACACTTCCTGGTTTTCCTCCTACCTCAGTGACCACTTCCGCTCAGGCTCAGTCACAGGCTCCTTTTCCTTTTTAGTTCTCCACTAACTGATGTCATGCACTGAAGTCTGTGTCACTTCTCTGTTTACTTTACATTCTCTCCATCCATTGAAGTCACCCTTCTGTCTGCAGTTGCCATCTGGGTGCTACTGAATCCCCAAATTCTGAAGCAGTGTCCATCTCTGCCACCTTCTGCCTCAGATTCACTTACAGTGGTATCACATCCTATTCAAATTTTCATTCTAAATTCAATGATTGAAGGCAAAATTGAGTATGCCCAGAAAAATTCCTTAAATACCCCCAAGGTGAAATAATGGTCTTGGGAAACTTCTCTCCTCTCCTCTCCTCTCCTCTCCTCTTTCCTTCCCTTCCCTTCCCCTCTCTTTCATCTTTAAGTACAAAGTTTGTACTTAGCCCAAGGATCCCAAGGACATAGCTACACCATTAAAGACATGTTAGACTTGAGTCCCACTGAAAGAATAGTAGAACTGCCTCTTTCATCTCACATTCATTCCAGAGGACCTGTGCAGTGAAATGAATCCTAGGGCACCAATTCCCTAGGCAGCCCTTCTCAAAGAAAAAGCCCTTCTCAAGGGCTCCCTTCTCAAAGGAAACATTTATATTTTTGCACCCTTGAGCTTGCGATGGGTGGGGCATTGCTGATTTCAGATATGCTCTCAGGGCATCTTTCTTCTTGTCCCTGTAAAGTATTTGGTTTCCTTTCAATGATGCTAATCTTTTCAGCAACCACACTTTCTTCATCCCCAACTTTAGATGTGGTTCTTTTTGGGCCAAGTTTTAAATTTCTCAAATTTTTCTGCTCTGCTTTTAACCCCTGATTCTTACTATAAATCTGGCTAAAGCAGCCAGCAGTAACCAAGCCACAGTCTGAATGTTGGGCTGTCTTGACATTTCCCCTACCAAATCAATTAGTCCACTCCTTTAATCTCAGTCTCTAGCAAGGTCTCAGGACTTGGGAAAAATGTAGAAAATTTTTTTGCCAGAGTGCAACACACATTTTGCACCTCTAGTCTAACTGCCAGTGACTCCTAGTTCTTGTTCCCAAACGAAATCTCCTGAAACTTGCCTTTGCCAACCACATTACTATCTCCACTCTGGTTTTCTGAGCTCAAACCAGAATCACCCATCAGGCTCTGCTTACAACATTTTATGGCTTTTCTAGCCCACATCTCCAAATCTTTCTAATCTCCTACATCATCCTAGTTCCAAAGACTTGTGAACCACATGATCAGGTATAGTCACAGCAATCACCCCATTCCTGGTACCAATTTTCCTGCTACAATTAGTCAGTTTCTCTGTAGCTGTAATACAGTACTCAACACTCACAGTTTAAAGGAGGAAAGATATAATTTGGCTCACGGTTTCAGGGGATTCAATATGTGATCTCTGGCTCCAAGGCAGAAACATCATGGCAAAAGGGTGTGGTGGAGCAAAGCTGTTTAGTTCATGGTGGCCAGGAAGCAAAGCAGAGGAGCAGTGCCAGAGAGCAAAGGTCAAGGAACTAGATATAGTACCCAAGGGCATGCTTCCATGACCTACCCAGACACCCAGAAGTGTGCTTTACTTCTTGATAGCTCCAAAGCCAGTCAAGTTGACACAAGTAAACTTAATTACCACACCAAGGATTGGCTAATGAGCTAACAGAAGCAGTTTGGTGAAAGCAGGGGGATACACCTCTACGAAATGACCCTAGTCGAGATTTCAGGGCCAGGGCCAGAAGACTCAGAATGCAAAGATGGCCTGCTCTTGGACCCATTGAGGGACCTAAACCAGAAGCTCTCCCTGGCCACAAAGGCCCATTTAAGATGTCAAGGACTCTGGATGACCTTGTATTTGATATAACACTCTCCTGTTTGAATAATGTGTAATTTGCCTCTGGACAAGTCCTATAGAATTATGTCTCAGTTACTCTCAAGGGTTGGCAGACTATGGCTCATGGGCCAAATCCAACACACTATCTGTTATTGTAAATAAAGTTTAATTGGAACACAGCCATGCCCATTTCTTTTCATGCTATCTATGCCTACTTTTGTACTACAACAGGAGAGTTGAGTGGTTGCTTCAGAGAACATATGGCCAACGAAGTCTAAAATATTTAGTATCTGACCCTTTTCAGTCAGTTTGCCACTCATTGATCTAGTCTATGGTCGTCTGAACCCCTATTCTGAAGGCTGGCACCCCTTAATATAGTACTTCCAAGACTGGAAGTTGGCCTGGATAATAAGCACATATCTTATAGCATTTAATTCATAGGAATTCACATAGTCAAAGAAGTGCTTTGTTATGGTTTATATCTAGATATCCCCTCAAAGCCTCATATGCTTATAGCTGGGGCTTTTGGAAGGTGACTGAATTATGAGGATGTGATAATCATCAGTGGATTAGTCCACTGGTGAGTTTATAGCTAAATGTGATGTTGAGAGGTAGAGTCTGGTCAGAAGATGCATGGCCTCCAAGGGTCTATCTCCTTTCGTAGCTCTCCCCTTGACATGTTCTTGCTTCCTATCCACCATGCTGTGAGCACCTCTCCTCCACCATGTGCTTCTGCCATGCTTTCCTGCCTTGACACCAACTGACTATGGACTGAAAAATCTACAAACTGTGGGCCAAAATAAATTTTTCCTTCTTTAATTTATGAATGTCAATATTGTGTCCCAGTGATGAAGAAAGTAACTAAAGACATGCTTAGAACCAGAAAAAAGGAGATTAAAAAATTTTCAGTGCAGCAGTTTTACCTCCCTACGATTCAGTGAGCAAATACCTAGAGTGAGGGTGAAATATATGGGAATTGTGAATCTGCTCTTCCCTTATTCTGACTCAATCCCTACATGCTTCTCATGTGCAAGTATCTTATTGTGCTGACTTGATTCTAATGTTTATTATTCAACAAGTGGTGTTGGGACCTTGGGTGGCCATCTGGGAGAAAATAAAGTTGGATCCACACCACACACCTAAACCAAGATAAATTTCCACCATAAGAGACCTAGAAATTTCCCTTGCTTGAGGAGGTCATTGGCAGGAAGGTTATGTTAGAGACATGGGAGATGGCCAGTGCATTATGGGACCAGTGTCTGCGGGGAACTGGGATTTGATGAATTGATCTACAGCAGACAGACCCCTTAGCTGGAGAGAAAGTGCCCCAGGAACTTAATCTTGGGCTTCTCAATGTGTATCTTTCAGAGCGGGTCAGAAGGGAGGCTAAAACAGACAGTGTAGGTGGGAGCAGAGTAGGCCAGTGGCTTACATAAGGAGTGTATCTTGATGGCACAGGAAGACCACAGCCCCCCTAACAGAGTGTCAGGCAACCTGCTGTTCATTGGCTACTGGAAGATAGTGGGGATATTGCACAACCTGGTGACCATGGCTGTGGTGTCCCTACTTGATCCACAGAATCCCTTGAGGTTCACATTCTGGAAGACTCGTAGCCCATGGAGCTGGTCCAGGACCTGAAGTAATCTTAGAGAAGATGGAGCAATCTCTGTTTCATTTTTCAAGTAGAAAACTGGAGACTATGTAGGCAAGAAAGAGCAATTGAGGAACTTCAGATCCAAGTTGGTATGTTGACCCTTGTAGAGACTCAAGTTCAGACTTTGGGAAATATTAGAAACAATAAAAATCACAACAAAAAGCACTTTACATGTTTTAGCTTATTTAGCTTGCATGACTACCTTGTGAATTGTTAGTATTCTGATTTGATAGATAAGATACATGGTAAGTTGTATATTTCTCCAGTGTCCTGGGCTCAAGAAAATAGGAGACACGGCTCCCGGAAACATGGCAAAGACAAACAGCTAAAACCTGATAGAAAGCAGAGGGGATACCATTCTTCTCAGCCAGATGGTGTAGAAAGCCAAAGGGAGACACTGGGATGGGGTGGGGGTCAGTGATAGTCTCGGCCTCTATACCACATCCAGTGTGTCCCCTGCACCCTGGAGTCTGAGGGTGAGAGAGAGAGCAAGCCGAGTTTCTTGAGCCAGGCTTCTTTAGAAGACTTGTTCAGTCCTCCACAGTAGCCTTGAGCTCTAGCTCAAGTCATCTGATGCCTGGTTGTCTCTCAGCTCCTGCTCCTTGATGCACAGAATTTTGCCTCTTGCCACACACTCCCAGGCTCTGGTATGTAGGGCACTTGGTAGGCTATTTCTGGCTGACTGTGATCCCAGAGAGAGAGGTGGCATGCTGGAGGGTTGGTCATCCATCTTTTGTGGTGGCTGCTCAGCCATCTGCCCTGAGATATGCCCACTATGGTGAACTCAATTATGAGATTTCTCTTCCACCCCGTCCCTGTTTTCCAGGTGGAGGTGTACGCAAGTAGTTATGTGTGGATCCTCAAATACATCCAGCTTTCTTTGTAGATTGGTATATATGAAATCCAGAAGGCTGAAGATTCCAAAGACTCTGACCAATTCAACCCAGAACATCTTCCTGAGTCCTGCCAAGAATGGAGACCCCGGGGCCCAGTAGTTTGATGCTTTGGATGTTATCTCAGGCTACCTGTTACCAGCAGATCTATCAAACAAACATGTGGCTCACTTCTTCCTTAACAGCAGAGAAGTGTTGACAGCACTTCTGAGGGATGCCCAACAGCAGGGACAAGACCCCTAATTTTTTGATGTGAATTTTCCCCAGTGATCTGTAAACTTCTGGTCTCATTTTTCCATGCAGTATGCTTTGTGACCACTGGGAGGCACTGTTGGGTTACAGGAAACCCAACGAGGCCAGAGGACCATTTCAGCCCCAACCTTCTGGAGGTGAGGAAGCTTGGAGATTTCTATGACTCTTTAGGATTTCCCTCCCAGATAGGAAGAATCTTTCCTATTCAGCAATGGGCTGAATGCCTCATGCTTGCTATTGTGAGGAGTGATGCAGAGAAGACAGGAACAGAGACCTGAAAGGGCCCTTACTTCATCCTAGGCACCAGTCCCTGGTCGAGGACCTGGTCAAGCAAGGTTGGGGAAGACCCTGTGCAGATCCAAGTGGGAGGCAAGATGAGCAGGGAAGGTCAGAGCTCCTGGCTTCAGAAGTTCTCTAGTATTTTTTTTGGAAGGACCTTTGACCTCAGAGAATGTGGTGGTTGGGTGTGGCACAACAGGTGGAGGACCCAACACAGAGTAAACAGCCCAGGCTGGAGATTTCCTGCAGTGTTTGACACTTTCCCTTTCTTTCACAGTCCCACATCTGGTTCTTTCTGTTTTCTGGATAGCCCTTGGATTTTTCCACTTCTACCCAAACTCTACTATCTCCATCCTGTCCCAGCCACCATTATCTCTGCATAATGACTCTAAAGGTAGGGATACCAGATAAAATACAAGATTTCTTGTTAAATTTACATGTCAGATAAACAGAATCAGAAAAGTAGTACACCCTGTATGATACTTGATGTGTGATTATACCAAAAAATTATTCTCTGCTTTCCTGAGGTTCAAATTTAACGTGGCAACCTGGGTTTCATTTTGTTTGTTGCTTGTCTTGTTTCTAAACCTAGCTACCTGACCAAGAACTTCTCCAGCCTTGCGCCTCTGTAAAGGAGCCAGAATGTGCTGACAGAAATCCAGATCTAACCATGTCACTGCCCTGCTCAAAGTTCAGAGATGATTCCCGATTGCCTATGGATCAAGTCCAAGCCCTTTGAGAGGCACCCAAGACTCTCACTTCCTCCCTGGCCACCTCCCAGTTCTCACCTTCACCCTGCATTGTTCACCCAAACCCACACTATGCCCCCAGCATACCTTAAACAAGGCCTGGTTCAGTACCTCCCTCCATCCAGTCCCCTGAGGAACTTGACCTCTGTCATCAAACAGCCACAGCCTGTTCTCATGAAGCTCTTCCCTCACGTGCCTGCCTCCCTCTAGCCGAGCACACTCTCTCTGCACTGTATAATGGCTCTGTACAGATAACTTATTTAAGTCTCAAAACGACCTGCTTCAGTGTCACTGTCTTCCCTACTGCATTGTGGCCTCCTTCGAGGATAGCCCTTTGTCACTCGGGCACAGCATGGCATGTGGCTCAGAATGGGGCACTCAACAGAAGTGTGAGGCACGAATGAATGGATGAATGACGAGGGGGAAATTATTTTAAATGGGCCATGGAAAGTGACTGCAGTGACAGTAGCGGACACCAGGGGGCAGAATAACCTTATTTTTCGTTGGTGGGGGTTGTGGCACGGAAAGCTGACTCCGGGCTTTTGCCTCCATACTCCAATTCCAAGGAGAGAACTTTCTGTTGTTTTGTTTGGTTTTGTTATTTTATTTTTAAGTCATGGAAACACGAAACAGGAAAAGACCTTAAGAAAGCATGTGGACCAGTCATCTGCTTTCGCATAGTTAGAAAAAAGCCTTTCTATTTCTAGCTACTCTCAGGTAGTTTAAAATATACTTGTTATAGACAAATCACAGAGAGGTTAGGGAACTTGCTGCACGTTAGACAGCAAGTGAGCAGTACAAGGAGGCTTGGGGCCCAGAGCTGTGTAGACGCGGCCCTGTGAAGGGGATGCCATCATTATCTCGCAGGTGGGGAACAGGCACAGGGAGGCTGTTGCCTCTCTAGATCACCTAGCGTGGAGCAGGGCTTGGGTGGAGATTTCCTATCTTCCTCTTTCATGCCCTTAACTCCCTCAGGCTCACAAAACTTTACTTGCATTTGGGAGGGGGAAGTGAGGGGTGCTATTTGGAGGTGGCCTCGTTGCACACATCACTTTGGCTTCCCTGCGGAGAGCCTGTCTGTTCTGGCCAGGCATAGCCACATCTAGGCTGGCTTCTGTGCTGGACACAGATCTCTAGATCCTCAATACCCAACTCAGTACCCTCGTGGGCCTCAGAGGTGCCGTGAATCCCATGGAGGAAACTGCTGAGCCAGGGTCAGTACAAATGGGGCCAGGATGAGGGTCCCCTGAGTCACAAATTTAAGAGGCAGTCACCCACTCTCAGGGCTGTGCTGTGCAGGGTCAGCTCCTGAGAGTGCATCCCTCAGGACGCTCGGTGACCTAGGGGGCTCCCTTGCCTAGTCCTAGGCTCTAGTCCTGGCCCTGGGGATAACATTTGAAACTGAGGCCCTACCCTCCCTTCCTCCAACTGCTAGGCCAGCCTAGCCCTGGAGGGGCAGCAGGGAAGCGGGGGTCACTGGAGCACTTTGAAGAAAGCTAGAATGAATTGTAGGTAACCTAGCCTTGCATTCCACCCGTGTAAATGGTGTAGTCTCAAATCTGTGGGATACCCACGTACAGTGATTTTCTTTTTCTAGAGTCCATCTTAGAAGGATTCTGGAGATCTCCGCATTTCAGAGTTCCCTAATGTGGGAGAAGCTACTGGACCACTACTTCTTCCCCCACTCACATACACCTGCTTCCCAGCAGTATCCCCAAAGCCTTTGTGCTGGGTCCCCAGGCCCAGCAGCCAGTCCTTTTGGACAAAATAAGGTAAGACAATTTAAGCATTGTTTGCTTAGCCCAAGGACAACGCAAGAAGCTGCTGCCTCAGCTCTGTGCCCAGCCCTCTCTCCACTTTTTCTTTAGTTTGTTCTCAGGCAGAGGATCAGGGCAAAGCCACAAGTCTGCCACCCAAGCAGATGTGCAGCTAGGCATGAGATGCCACTCTTCCCTCTTCACCCGGACTCCATGGCTTAACAGCATTCTCTTAAGACCTCTTACCTGGCTGGGGTCCTGAGGGAGAAAGAGGCCACTGCCACTGGGGTAGCACAGAATCTCCTGATCACATAAGCCCTCCCCCCCGCTGCTTATATAGCTGGGGCTGAGGGGAGGAGAGCCGGTTTGGGAGGCTTTGGGGGGGCAGGGGCAGAGAGGGAATCTTAGCCTGTGCTGGCTAGGCCAACATGACCACTGAGCTGCACTTCAGCTCTTTTGACTTTTATTTTGAGACAAGGTCTCCCTAAATTACCCAGGCTGGCCTGGAACTTTTGATCCTCTTTGCTCAGTCTCCCAAGTAGCTGGGATCACTGGCATGCACCACCACAACCAGCTCAGGAGCTGATTAGTAAGCCCTAAGGGAAGCTTTGGGCCTCTGTTGTGGGAAGCTCTCTCTTAGGGCTTTTCTTCAGCTTTGAGCCCTACTTGCCAGTTCTAGGGTCCACAGAAGACCCACTCACACACTGTTGGATGTCAGTTTGTACACCTCGGCTCCAACTTCCAAGGACTGGAGACAAAATGAGTGTCCCTTACTGACCTCAGCTGTTTTAAATTGGGTGGAGACGAGGCTTAGCATATCAAGTTGCAGGAGACGGAGAAAGGGCTTAGCAAGGGTTCCTTTCCATGGCCGAGGCACCTTGGGACAGAGAAAGAACAATTCCTTGTCACTGGATTCATGCTTCTTGCAAGTCATGAATCTCTTTGAGCTTCAGTTACCTTGTCTGTAAGCTGCAGGTAACACAAACATCTCAGGACTATAGTAAAGATTAGATGAGATTATATACAGATAACTTATATTAATTGGAAAGCCCTGTTCAAAGGAGAAGTGCTCAGTGTTACCCAATTAGAAGAAAATCCCTATTCTCCAAAACCTTGCAGGGGTTGGGGATCAACTCAAACTAGATCGTGATGGACAGCTGAGCTGTGGGAGGCAGTAGAGAGCAGTGGTTAAGATCAGGGCCTTAAAATCAGAAATGTTTGGTTTCTAGCTGTGCCATATGCTAGTTGTGCAACATCAGGCAAGGTTCTTCCCTCTCTGAACCTCAGTTTTCTCAGATGTAAAGTAGGGATAATAACCATACCTCCCTCTGGATCTGGGAGTCAGATGAGACAACATACAAGAAAACTGAGGTAGCACATGGCTTGGTGGTAGTGGAATACAAGAAATATTGGTTGGAGCTAGTGTTATCAGGAAATGAGTGGGCATTACAAAAGGAAGGAATTAAGGAGATTTTCCTAGGGGAGATTAGGCTTGAGCTTTGCCTTGAATGAGGAAAAGGGTTTGTAATATCAGATGGAAGAAGGTGCTTGTAGGTAAATCTTGCCAACCATTAAAATAAAAAAACCCCAACACACACACACATACACACACACACCAGGTTCACTTCCATCCTTTCTCATGAGTGGTCTAAAGAGATGGTCGTGCAGGTGGCATGACCCAAGAGGAGCACACCTGTGAGAAGCCATGGGGAAACTGAAGTAGTGACATGGGCCTCCTACTCCTGGTGAAATACAATCTGCCTCAAGGGGCAGCAGAGAAATACCTGAGCCACGCTGTGCTGTTGGCCTCCTACTTTGTGACTCAGGTTGGCCATGAGGCCCTGGGCCTGCCCCTCCAGCCTTCCCTGATAATTGGCCCTTGAGAATGTGCCTGTTGATCATCAGTGGACAAATGCCCGACCTCCCCACCCCCGGTTGCTGGTATGCATCTCAGTGGAGGCTTTCTAGAAACAATTGCCTTACCTCTTGGTGTTTCCCAATGCTTTAGCAGCTGGAGTGCTTTTCCTTGAAACTTCATTGGATTATTGAGCAGGTGTTTTTTGTTTGTTTGTTTCGTTGGTTGGTTGGTTTGGTTCGGTTTGGTTTGGTCCCAGAAATCAAACTCAGGGCCTTGTGCTTGCCAGACAGGTGCGGCGCCGCTGAGCTACATCCCCGGCCCTATTGAGCAGTTTAAATAGACCTGTTTGCTGAATCCCAGGACCCAGGAAACAGTTTGCATATGTCTTAACACCCAGGATTCATAGCTTCATGCTTAGTCTTCAGGGCAAGCTGGGTCCGAGCAAGAACAGCTGGAGTGCTCACTTGCTTTTGATCTTGTTGAGACAAAAATGGTATACCATGTTCTTTTCTCTGCCACCTGTGTACTGGTCAGGAGATGCTGGGTTATGCTGTGGTGACATAGAAGCCCTGAAGTAACAGTGGCCCAACAGGAAAGATTTCTTTCTTGTTCACATATAGTCTGGTGCAGACTGGGAGACAGATAGTTAAGGTTATCTGAAATATGCGTCCTCTGAGAGGTCCAGAGCAGAGGAAGAGACATGAATAAAAGCACACAGTCTTAGCTCTGGCTGCCATAGCAAACTACCAAAGACTGGGTGGTGTAAACACAATTTATTTCTTACAGTTCTGGAGGATGGGATGTCCACAGTCAAGGAACTGGCAGATTGAGTGTCTGGCGGTGGCTTGCAGGCGGCTAACTTCTTAGAGTGTTCTCACATGGTAGAGAGAAACAATTAGCAAGCTCTCTAATATTCCACCTTATCAGAAGACCAATCTTACTGGGCCAGGGCCCAACCTCATGACCACATTGAACCTTAATTCTCTACTCCAAACACAGCCTCACCAGGAGTTGGGGTTTTGGCATATAGGGAAGGGTCATTCAGTCCAAAACATCACATCAACGCCTCCAACTGCTCTGACCCAGGAATGACACACATTACTTCCACTGACTCTGTAGGTCAGAGAGCATCACGTGTATTGGGCATGGTGGCCTACTACAAATGACTGTTTATCCTAGCACTCTGGGAGGCCAAGGTAAAAGGACTGTAACCTGGGCAATTTAGTGACTTAGTGAGAACCTGTCTCAATCAATCAATCAATAAATAAATAAATAAAGCGAGCTGGGAAATGTAGCTCAGTGCAAAGGCCCTGGGTTCAATCCCCAGTACCACAAAAGAAGAATTCGTCATATGACCTAAACTTAATTGCAAGGGAGGCTGGGAAATTTAGGAGAACAAAAGAATATTTCTTGAATGTAGTACTTGCTGTACACTGTCCCCTGGGCTGAGCTGTGCCGAAGAAGATGGCCTTGAAGGTCAAAAGAACAGTTCAGCGATGTCAGGTAGGAAACACATACCTGGGACTGTCTGCCAGGTAGGCACCAGGAGCCACGATCTAGAACCTGACTCTGAATAGGATTCTGGTGGGAAACGGGGCAAATAGGGAACATGTTCCTGTGTTTGGTGTATTTTGAGGTTTACCGTCTCCTGTCCAGAGTGTGAACAGAAACATTTTGCCATAGATATAACAACAGACACTGGGGAAATACTGATGAATTGTGCTGAACACAGGGAGAAGAGATAGGGATCCTCTCTAGAGATCCTTACTGTCTAGAAGTAACAATACAAATAACAAGTGACATTTATGTAGTGCTTATTATGTACATCTTTCACCTATAAACTCTCAAGTCTCACAGAGGCCCTACAAGGTAGGGGCCATTATCATTCCCATTTTTACAGATGAGGACACTGAGGCTCAGAGAGGTCAAGTAAGTTACTTGAGGTCACACAGCTGGTAAGTGTGAAATGAGCTATTATTAGTCACTAACCAGGGGAATTCGCCTGTTTTTGTTTGTGGTTGTTGTTGACCCCGGCTGCTTAGGAAGTGCTACATCAACTCCTATTGCAGTTTAGATCCTGTCTGCTGACAGTTGTGGTAAACAAACAATGCCCTAGATACTGCTGCGTTTTCTCATTGATTTTGTATGCGATTGAATAGTTTTGAACCTCCGTCCATGAGGCCCTTCTTCCAGAGTGTAGATTGCAATAGCCGGTCTTGGCAAGGAAGTCATGTATAGTTTTTCTTTGTTCTACGTTAGGCTCTCACACTAGCCAGTTTAATGGATTCTTTGTAGGCTTTTTTCTCCAACACCATGCCTCTCCCTAAGGAACAGCTGAAAATGTGTTACAGTGTAAATACCATCCTATTTGATATAGCACTTACAAGTCATTGAAATCAGTGAATTCATTCATCCAGCAAATTCTTCTTGAGCACCAGCTCTGTGCAAGGTATTATTCTTGGTCCTGGATTACAGCTGTGAAGAAAATAGCCTAAAGGCCCCTGCCTCCATGATGCATATGAAGTAATAAAGAGGGCCAGAAAGCAAAAAAATGTCATTTGATGATAAATGCCATTGGAGAAAAATAAAGCACAGAGGGGGGACAGGGCGAGGGGGGAGCTGGTACAATCTAAATGGGGTGACCAGGGTAGGGCTTCCTGAGGTAATGACTCATCGCCAAAGCTCTAAAGATGGTCAGGACAGGTAGGTAAGTCCTTAGGCATGGCCTAGCTTGTCCTAGGTGGATCTCTTCTTTCAGTGTCTAGTTGTGTTTGTCAGCAATGGGGCAGGGTGGGGCACTAGCAGCTAGGCCCAAGGTCCCCACCTACCCCACCGGGGCTTGGGAAGCTGCTGTGCAGCTGAAGGAAGAGAACAGGCAGAGAGCCACTAGGGGCTCCCGAAAGTCTTAAAAGGGTAAGCCCCTTCCCCAGCACCTTCTCAGATTTCCTTCAGCTATCATCCGTCCTTCAGGTTTGTATTTTTAGTGTGAAGGTAGCCCTGGCGAAGCCTCCCGCCCCCCTGCACCCCTTCAACTTCAGTTCTGCAGTCTCATTCCTGCTGAGAGTCCCAATATTTGCACTAAAGTGGTTTTCAAGGCTCAGTATGTGCCTGTGCATGCCTTTGCATGCGTGTGCCGTGTGTGTGTGTGTGTGTGTGTGTGTAGGAAGATGTATCTCAGACTCTCACATTTTATGGATTCATGTTGACTTTTGCTCTGAGCATAGGACTAATGAGGTTGTCATCATGGACTCCAGCTGTTTTATTCAGTCAATGGTATTGCATGGAGTTACAAGCCTGACTCTAGCATCAGATCGACTTGAATATTAACCTGGCCATGCCTCTGTTGTATGGCCTTAGACATATGCCTCTGAACCTCTCTGGGCATTGCTTCCTCATCTTTAGGATGGAACCACAATGCAGGACTTTCCTGATGGGGTTCGCAAGATTAAGTCAGACTGTCTTTGTAAGTAAGGCATCTAGCACTGGGCCCAGTCCACAGTGAGCATTCTATAAATGACAGCAGCTATTACTATTCGTTAGCAAGGCCTTGCTGAGCACTCTCTGTGTACTAGGCATGGTGTAGGTGCTGGGAGAGGATTCAAAGATGAATCAAAAAGACTCAACTTGGCTACGTTCCTTGAGTAGACACTGCTGCCCAAATCCAGGCACCTCAATGGGGAGATCTCCCAGGGACCAGGCTGGAGAGAGGTGCTGGCTGACTTGGTGCAACACCCATGCTCCATCCCAAGAACCCTGCTTCTAGAGGACCCTCTGCATGCAAAGGCTGCCTTGCAGGGTGTACCATGCATTTCCAGCTGTGTGGGGGAACAGAGGGCCCAGTGCCAGGGCAAACAGCTGTTCTGCAAGCCTGGCCCAATATAGTGGTGGAGATCTGAACTGAGTCAGCATTTGTCTGTTTATCCTCCTCAGTTTCTTAGCCACCAGCAAAGCATCAACACTACCTATTCTTGAGAAGTGGCTTCCCCCCCTGCCAGAGACTCTTCTTATTTTGTATTCCCTTCTTCTTGCCACCTGCCCACTCCCCATTGTCCATCTTCGGGTGCTACTAGCCTCAGCGGCCAGGTGATCTCCATGTTGACGAGAATGCCCACTGGATCATGTCAATATGCCTTACTGGCCCACAGGGCATGGCCCATTGAGAGCAAGTGGGGTAAGGGAGGACTTGGCCTCTGCCTGGCTAATGGATTGTGTTCATTCATGCAGGAGGATGTTGTGGAAACCCAGGGGCCACTCAGTACACAGCCCCATGCTCACCAATACAACCCAGACTTTCTGTTGTCCAAGAAGATGGGAAGGACATTGACAGCCACGCAGACGTGAGACTGGCTAGACTTTGAAGGAGAGGAGGGACTGCAAATGGTGTGGGCAGACTCCATCCCAGGCCCGGTGGAATGCAATCTGCTGTCTGTAAGGCTGGTAGCAAGGACAGACAGGCAATGAGGAGTGAAGGCGATCTTCCTCAGAACCGGAAAAGAGTCAAGCACTCAAGGTGGAGGGCAGCTAGGGGATGGAAGAAAGGCACAGAAGGAAGGAGCTTTGGTCAAATGTCTGGAGAGGCTGTGGGCATAGCTCTTTCTCTCCAACTCTCACTCTGTTCTCTTTTTAGCCTTTATGTTCTTCATTCCCCACTCTCTTTCCATCCCTTAGATGACCTCTTCACTATCTTCCTCCTTTTCTTCTGAATCTCAGTTATTTCATCTGCAAAATAAGGGTGCTCATACTGGAGGCCAGTGATACTGCTTCTCCAGCCTTGTATTCTGGTTCGGAGATGGGATACAATCTGAACTGCTCTCTCGGGGCGGCCCTCCCAGGTCTGGCCTGGGCTCTCGTGAGGTATGCTTCTGGGGAGAGGCCTGGGGGCCAGGCTCTGAGCTTCTTATTCTGGCTTGCTGGAGGTTGTGGACAGGCCTGTTTCCCTCCTCACCCAGGCTGGAGACAGGTGAGGATGCCCAGTCTAGACATTGCTTTGCTTCCAGAATCAAATGGCTTCCTCTCAGCATCACAATCCCTTTAAGATGAGAGAGAAGCTAAAAGAGATGATCTTTGATGTTGTTCAATTGAGAAATCCATCAGGAGGGAGCAAGCCCGGAAATGCCAGAGTGAAGGGCTCCACAGTCGGCTGCATTGGCGGGGCCCTGCCTGGACTTTGTTTGCTGCTGGCAAACGTCCCCTGACATAAACATAGTCAGAGTAGGGAGAGGAATAACAACATTCAGTCCCCAAACAAACAAAACAGGAATGAGACCTGCCTTGCATGGGGGGTGGCTCTTGCTGCACTAGTATAGTTCAAGGGGCCTTCACTGTGGAATTTCTTGCTTTAAGCATGATGGATTTTCCATTCTTGCCCTCAGATGAACACTGTCCTTAGAGCCCAGTGAATGGCCAGTGGGGCTCAGCAAGGCCCTTTGGGAAATGGGCCGGTCACCTCAGCTGGTCCAGAGGGGCAAGCCTGCATTCTTGAGTCCAACCCACAGTGAGTGCTGCTCTACCCCTCAGAGCTCCACAAGGCACCTGAAGACTGCTTGAAATCTCTGTTTCTGCCTGCTTTTGGACTACTCCCCTTCATATGCCAGACACTCCAGCCATACCAACTGCGTCCCTGCTTTCCTTGAGGGCCCAGGCATTCTCCCTGATTCTGCTTATTCTGTTCCTGACTTGGACCACCCCGCCCTCACCCCCTTTCTGCCCATCCAAGACCCACTGTAGCAGAGCGGTCATGAGCATGGGATCTGTCTGGGTCTGATTCTAGGCTCCATCACTTACTATCTGTGCGGCCTTGGGCAAGTCACTGAACCTTTCTATGTCTCCATTCCATATCTGTTAAATGAGGGTGCTAATGGCACTTACTTCACAAGACTGTGCTAAGTCCTAAATAGGCTACTATTTGCAGTGTCTTAGAAAGCTGGTGTGTAGTAAGCACTGTGTAAAGTGTTAGGAATTAATATGTGAATCCTACCTGCTTTCAAGGCTCAACTCGAATGCCATTTCCTCCACAAAAATCTTCCTGATTCATCCCAGGGGAAATGTTCCCTCCCCTCTCTAACCTCCCACAGCCTTTTAGCTGAATTGCTCCTGGGGAATTTACTACCTGGTATCAAAACAGTATATGCACGTGTATCAGCTACCTGAAGACTAAGTCAGGGCCTACCCTCAGCAGGGGCTCAATAGATCCTTGGTAAATAAATGGAAGTGACAAGGACCTGGAGGGACAGTACAGCTGCTCCTCATCCCTGGCTGGCCTCCCCAAAAGAAGGTGAAGGACTTGACCCATCACCAGCGACTTATGGTCGATCCACATCTCAGGCCTTCTGCGAGTACTGGCAAAGTTTGACAAATTCAGCGAAGGGATCTAATAGAAATACAATGCAAGCTGCAGGTGTCATTTTAAATTTTCTGGTAGCCACATCGAAAAATTAAAGAAATGGGTGAAATTGGTTCTTTTTCATCCTCTAAGGAGCAATGGAGAAGTTGCTGAGAAATTTTTTTCCCAGTGTTATTGCTGTATATATAATTGACATGTAGTAAAGTGCACCTGTTTAAAGTGTAGTTTGAGAGCTGGGGTGAAACTCAATGGTGGAGCACTTGCTTAACATGCATGAGACCCTGAGTTTGATCCCTAGCCCCTCAAACGTACAGTTTGATATGTATGCTGGCACTGGTAAAACCATCACCACAATCAAGATATAAGCACATCTATCACCCCCAAAAGATTCCTCGTGCCCCTTTATAATTTTATATATTTAATAGTATGTTTTACGTAGCACAATATATCCAAAATATTGTCATTTTAGCATGTAATCAGCATAAAAAGCAATAATGAGATACATTCTTTTTTTCATACAGAGTCTTCAAATTTTGGTGTGTATTTTATGCTTAGAGAACTTGCTCTTTTGCACTAGCCACATTTCAAGTGCTCCATAGCCACATGTAGCCTGTGGTAATGGTTCTGGACAGTGGAGATCTAAATGATTTCTGAGCACTTTTTCCTCTATGGTTTTAATGTGATCCCAAAAGCTCATGAGCGGGAACATTAATTCTCATTGTGGAGTGTAGGAAAGCAGGATCTAATGGGAGGTGTCTAAGTCACAAAGAATCCTCTCTCATGAACGGATTAAGGCCTTCCTATAGGACCTGGTTAGTTCTGGTAGGAATGGCTTAGTTCCTGAGAGGTGGCTTGTTTTATAAACAGGCTCTTTTGCGTGTGCTCTCTTGCCCTCTTGCCATGTGATGCCCTCTACCATGAGGTAATGTGGCACTAAAGCCTTCAAGCCCTTGACGGAGGCTGTCACCATGCCCTTAGACTTGCTAGCCTCCAGGACAATGAGCCACATAAACTTGGTTTCCTTATAAATTACATAGTCTGTGGTATTTTGTTATAGCAGCAAAAACACCATAAAATACCATCTCTCATAATAAAGAGTTCTGCGTGTCTGTATCTCCTGAAATGAGTTCTCATCTTTGGTCTTCTGTGTGTGGATCATTTGAGCTGGCCCTTTCTGGATCAGAACCAGCTATTTGCCACACACTTAGAGGGTGGTGAGTAGGCTGCTTCCCAGTGTTCAAGGGAGCTAGAGCCAAGTACAGCTATTGCTGCTGTCTGTGCAGCATGGGGCCTGGCTTCCACTGCAGCCTCCTGTCCAGATCTGTAATCACCACCATCTCAGCTTGTCTGAGGCATTTACACAGGGACCTCTTGCTAGCATGGATCTTAAGTGTTTCCCCAATGGCCCATGGGTGAAAACGTTAAAGGCTTGGTCCCCAGGGTGGTACTATTGAGAGGTGGTGGAACATTTAAGAGGTGTGGTGTGGTGGGAGGTCTTTAGGGCATTGGAAGCAGGCCCTCAAAGAGAACTGTGGGACCCCAATCTCTTCCTCTTGCTCTTTTGCTTTCCAGCCATGAGGTGAGCAGTTTTGTTCTACCACACACTTCTGCACCATGATTTGGGCCGCAGGCCCAAAGCAATGGAATCAACCAATTAAGCACCAGCACTTCTAAGACTGTGAGCCAAAATAAAACTCTTTTCTTTTTAAGTTGATTACCTCAAATGTTTGTTACAGTAACAGAAAGCTGACTAACACACCTCTCCTTGGAACCCCTCTCTTATAATAGAAATTCAGAGCAGGCTCTGGATAGGGCCATTTCCCATTTCTGTGACTGACAGAATTAAGGCAGATCAGGTTTAAGGTATGTTACTAATAATAAAATATCAGAGGTCGAAAATAAATGACTATATTACTATGAATTTGGATTCAGGATTACTTTCATTATAAACAAGTTTGCAGTTATAGCTGCCTCTGGACTATGGTTACTTTCCCGCCAACAGGCCTTCTTACATGGGAGAGAAAAGGGCCAGGGGGCTACATCATTTGTGCTGGGAATTGCACATGACCTTAGCTTATGCTGAATCACTAAAAAGTGTACCCATGATTACTACAAATTGAGGGGAGGGATTATCATATCCCAAATGTGCTAATGGAAGCATGCTTGGAGACTGTTATAATGCAGAAGAGATTGAGGGGTAGTGGAACTGGGTACCAAGACAAGAAAAAAGGAGAAGGTCTTTGAAGCGAGAGATCTCAGTTTGTCTAGGGCCGAGTGCTGTTCACAGAAGCACCTATAGAAGACTTAGAAGCTAAGCCATGTCCGGTATGACTATGATGGGGTGAGAAGGCAAGCACACCTTCCAGACCCAAGTGCCCTCAGGTCCTCTTTTGCAAAAGGTGCGAAAAGAGCTATAGACAATTACCTTGTTTCCTTTAAGCCTAAAGGGTGTGCTGCTATGGATGGAAGGATTTGCCTGTCTTCCTGTGGGTCAGGGAAGGTAGCTAAGAGTGGTGGGAGCTGCCTGGGACCCCACAACTCCTAACCTCTAGAATGACCATTTGGGGCCCAGGGGAAGCTGGCGCTTTTGCTTTTGCAGCTGCAGCGGCAGTGAAGAAAGCAGGAGGGCATCCTGAAGCGGGAAATGCCTATCAGTGTCAGTGTCATCCCCAGCTGCTTCCGGCTTCCTCCTTCAAGGATTGCATGACTTCTCTGTGTCCCTGCCCCAAGTTCTTGCAGGCAGCTGTGAGTCCCCCTCAGGGCCCATACAGGTCCTCTGAGGAACTGTCAGCTCCCCATTGTTCTCTGGGCTTCTCCAGCATTCCTTCAGCTTATGAAGGGAAATGCCTGAAGCTTCACCCCCACCTCAGAGATGCTTGTTCTAATAGTCACCAGCATTCCTGGCCTCTCAAGGACACTGCTTGAGAGAATCCGGCTGGGCTGGCCGCACTAAGGACACCTGCTGAAACCCAAAGATGGATTCTGAGGTGCTAACTAAACTCCTGTGCCTCAGGCTCACCCTGACCCAGCCAGGCATCTTTGCCCTCTCTATCCTGAGAATGAGTGCAGTTACCCAC
The DNA here is from genome assembly GCF_000247695.1 of Heterocephalus glaber. Next base: position 8,841,974 of record NW_004624797.1, read on the forward strand.
ACTTACACACAGTCCCAGGCATCTCTGACCCTACCCATGGTCACCCAGGGCCACACACTCCCACCCAACTCATTCTTCAGGGGAGAACATCAGGTGTGGGAGGGCCAGTAGGTACTTTTGCTGTGAGTATGGGACTGGGTCTCTTCCCGGAAGCCTTCCCTAACTGATGGGCAATACTTTCTGGATGGAAGCTGCCATGCCTTCACATACTGTGTGCCAAGCTCAGAGGCCCTGGGGATGAGCAGAGAACACACAGACAAAACCCCTACCCTCCTGTGTTAGTTACTTTCCTCGTTGCTTAGACAAAATACTCAACACCCACAAGTTAATGGAGGAAATGTTTAACTCACAGTTTGTAGAGGTTTTAGTCCATAATTGGCTGGCTCCAAGGCAGGGTGGTATGGCAGACAGGCATTGCAGAGGAGAAACAGTTCACAGTGGGCAGAAGGTAGCAAAGCAAGCAAGGGACCATAGCAGCATCTTTCTACCCCTTTTATATTCTGTCTAGGCCACTGGAATTAGGGCAGGTGCTAAAGCAATCAGTGGAATGATTTAGTAATCACCCATCCTTAATCCTAGCACCCTAGCATTTCACCATGAATCACTCACACACTGTAGATCCAGCCACCTCTGAAAAAGCCCCATCTATGACCACATGAGGCTTTGAGGGGACATCTAAACACAAGCCAAAAGACCTTTTGAAGTTTATGCCCTGGTGTGGGGAGAGGAGGACAATAGACAAGGAAGTAAAACATATACCATGGCGGGTGGTACTGAGTGGTATGGATAAAACAATAGAAGTCCCAAAACTTTTTTTGTTTTGTTTTGTTTTTGGTACTGGGGAACGAACTCGGGACCTTGCTCTTGGAAGCCCCAATACTTTTAGCATACTGTTCCTCTTTTCCCCAGACAGATCTGGCTTCCTTCTTGACTTCCTCTTCATTTTTTTTTGTTTGTTTGCAGTTCTATTGTTTTTTTGTTTGTTTGTTTTGTTTTGGTTTTGGTACTGGGGATCAAACTTGGGACCTTGCGCTTGCGAGGCAGGTGGTGGAACCACTGAGCTAAATCCCTGGGCCTTGTTTGCAGTTTTGTGGATGAAACCCAGGGCCTCATGCACTCTACACAAGTACTCCACCACTGAGCTATAACCCCAGCTCTTCTCTCTTCCATTTTTTAGTGCTTACTTTGCGACAAGCATTGTCAGACACACATGTGCACAAACAGAGAACGTTAAAATACATGATCCTTATGAGGCAGGCACTATCGTCAGATCCATTTTACAGATGAGGAAACCAGCCCTGAGCAGTTCCGTGCCTTACCTGTCATCTCACAGTTGATCAATGGCAAAGCTGGGATCAGAACCCAGGCCATCTGGCTTTAATGTTATGCTCCCAACCATGGGGCTAGACCGTATTCTGCCTGTGAATGGCAGCTTGTAGTGGAGCTGCTACCCTTGTTGGTCAACGGCCACTCACTCACAGCCACCTTGTGTGGAAGTGGCACAGCAAGGCATAATTTGGGGTTATCAGACATCTGCACACCTCCATAGCACCTCTACCTGTCATGTGGCCTGAGGTGTCTCCCTCCTGGGCTCCTTTGGAAATGAAAGTCTCTACTAAACCACTAGCCTCAGTGAAGGTTTTGCCATGAGTCTTTCTGAACTTTGTAGGACAGCAGAGCCCTGAGAAAGACTGGACCAGAGTAGAAAAGTATGAAGGAACGAAGGGGAAACATACAGGGAAGCCTGTCATTGCCCATTCGTCTAGTGCTTATTAAGTACCTACTGTGTGCCTGTGCAGGGCTGTTGGACCACAGCAATGGGTCAGAGAGGCATGCCTCTATAGTGTGAGCTCACAGCCTAGAGAGGGAGACTAACTAGCACAGAGACTACAAAGAAGGAAACTGAGACCCAAAGAGGTCAAATGATTTGCCCCAGGAACATAGAGCAAGCTGGGACCCACAATCAGTGCTTGGTCTCCCAATCCAGTGTCATCTCCATTACAGTGAGAACAAGCAAATGTAAACAAGCTTGAATGCAGGATGGGAGTTGTGAAATGCAGGCAGATGCTCTGGTCTGAATGTATCCCCTCAAATCTATGTGTTGCATCTTAATAGCCAATGTAATAGTATTAAGAGGTAGGACATTTAGGAGGTAAATCAGGATGGGATTAGTTAGGGCACTTATAAAGGGCTTGAGGGAGTAGGTTTGCTCACTTCTGCTCTTCCACCATGTGAAGACACAGTGTTCTTCCTCACTGGAGGATGCAGCAACAAGGTGCCATCTTGCGGTGGAGGCCAGCCCTCACCAGTTATTGAATCTACTGGTGCTTCGATCTTGGACTTCTGAGTCTACAGAACTGAAAGAAATACACTTCTACTGTGTATAAAATACCCAGTCCCTGATATTGCTTATAGCTACACAGACTAAGAGGGAAAGGATGTCCAGGTGGGGGTGTGCGACTTGGGGGAGCTCAGTGCCCATTGAGTCCAGGAAAGCCACTGACAAGTGGCCTGCACATTTGGGTAATTCCTGGGCAGCCAGGAGGGGGCACCTCCACCAGACCCACAAGTCTTACACATGGCCAAGCAAGGCCATGCATTCAGAAAGTGGGGAAATGACTGTTGCTGTCTCAGTCTAAGGAAGAAATTACAGATGTTTTTTATGCAACATGGCATTCATGACACCTCCCTGAGTTTCCATGGTAACTGGGAACCAGCCCCCTCCCCGTCCCAACTCACAAGATGTTCTGCCTGTTGTGACCAGGACTTGTGTCATGTTTCAAATAAATAACACACATCAGCCATAGAAATTGGACTTATTCTAGAGTCACTCCTGACAGGGCAGCAGTACATGTGGATATGGGGGGGCGGGTAACAGTCTCTAATATCTTGACTGCATCTACTTGCTTCGGCTCAGTGAAGGCCATGGCCCAGCATTCATCCTAGAATCTCCTATGGGAACTAGTAAGGAGGAATCCCTGCTGCCCACAAAGAGAAACTCGGTGTCTAATACATTCAAGCCTCAGTAACTTCCTCCCTTAAGCTTCCTTTTTCTCACATTAAAGGAAGAGAAGTATGCCTCTTTCAATACCTGTTACAAAGAAGAAATAAGATGACAACTAGCATAAGAAGCATATCCTAGCATAATGGCCAGCATATAGACACTGGGGATAGGGTGCTTAAAGAAGTCAAACCTGCAAGTTAGGTAGAACTCTCGAAGAAACTGGCATAGGAAAAATTTTATGAATAAAACCTCAGTAGCACAGGAACTAGCACAAACAATCAACTGGGATCTCATCTTTTTGAAAAGCTTCTGCACTGCCAGAGAAACCACCAACAGAGCTAAGAGACAACCTACAATGTGGGAAAATAATTTTACCAGATGGTTCTCAGACAAAGGTCTACTATCTAGAATATATAAAGAACTCAAAAAAAATCAGACCCCCCAAATATAAAGACCCAGTTCAAAAATGGGCATCTGAAATGAACAGACATTTCTCAGACAAACAAGTAAAAGCAGCAAATACACATATGAAAACATGTTCAACATCACTGGTCATTCGAGAGATGCAGATGAAAACAACACTGAGATTCCACCTCACCCCAGAAAAAAATGGCTGCTATCATGAAATCAACCAATAACAAGTGCTGGTGGGGTCATGAGGAGAAAGGAACCCTTCTCCATTGTTGGTGGGAGTGCAGACTGGTACAAACACTGTGGAAATCAGTATGGAGATACCTCAAACAACTAGGATTAGAAGTCCCATTTGACCCAGATATTCTTCTGCTGGGTATCTTCCCAAAAGAACTAAAAGAATTATACCACAGTGATATATGCTCACCCATGTTTATAGCAGCACAGTTTGTAATAGCTAAAACTTAGAAACAGCCCAATTGCCCATCAATTGGTGACTGGATTAAGAAGATATGGGTTTGTTTGGTTTTTTAATAAAATGGAGTACTACTCAGCCATAAAGAATGAGAAACTAGAGACATTTATAGCTAAGTGGATGCACACTGAGGCAATACTCTTAAATGAAATAAATAGGACACACATGTGTAAATACTGAAGAGTTTCTCTGGTGTGAAAAACTAAAAGTGTACACAAGGATCAAAATGTATAATTGATAATGTGTAATAGGAAGAAAAAGTCTAAAGGAGTGGGGAAGTGGGAGGGGTAGGGGAAAGGAAAGAAGGGAAAATAAAAAATATGAGAAAAGGAAAAAAATGGAAACAAAGTCTTTGTAAATAGGGAAGGGTGGAGCGGGTAAAGGGAGGGCAGGGGAATGGGAAAAATAAGAACCAAGATACGTCATGGAAAGGTACAAGATCCCAATGATGAAGGTAACTGTATTTTATACCTAAAATGTACCAATTAACTTAATGGGGAAAAAAAGTCAAACCTGGAAAGTCCATTCTAAACACTTTTGCCTGCCCCTGTGTATTGGTCAGGTTTCTGGTTGCTGGGACAAAATACTTGACACACACAACTTAAAGGAGGAAGTGATTTGATTCATTTGGCTCACAGTTTCAGAGGGTTCAGTCCATGGTAGGCTGGCACCAAGGCAGGAACATTATGGTAGAAAGGTGTAGTGAGCAAAGCTACTCACATCACGGCAGCTGGAAAGCAGAATACCAAAGAGCACCAGCCAACAATACACCCTCCAAAGGCACACCTCCAGTGACTGAGCTCCTCCAGCAGTGGGCCATCTTTTAACAAGTTGTTCAACTGTGAACTCATCAGTGGATTAATGCTCTGATAAGTATAGTGCCCCCTGTGATCCAATCACCTATCCAGGAGGCTCTTAATCCAGTCAAGAAGACAATTAGGATTAACTGGTACACCCCACAGTGGAACTTTCTCTCCCCAGATTCTTATTATGAACCCCACAAATAGGTAGAAAGACAGAAGCTCTCAGTAGTCCTTGGAAAGTCAGGGAACTCAAGTTAGAGAGAGGTCATCCAGAAGTTCATAACATCTTTATTTATTGAGAGTGGTCCTACAAACATGGCAAAGTCCTTTAGTTCTGGTTATATTAATGACTGGCTGTGGAACCTTGGGCAAGTCACTCACTCTCTCTGGTTCTCAGTCTCTGCATCTGGACTGTGAGATGGACTGGCCCAGAGACAAAAGTTTTCACATTGTGTTCTACAGAAGCTTAAGTGCTTGAGAGACACCAGGGTTTGGTGAGATTGAATGAGTGATGCTCAGGGCCCCCTGAGCCTTCCTGGATGGAATTTCTGTGTGTGTGGCTTTAAAAATAGTTTGAAAACAGAGTCCATGGCTTTGCTAGGAAAAGATGGGTCCTTGGCTGCTTCTTTGGCCCCAAATGCAGGGATCCAAGTGGTGTGGAAGCAGCCACACCAAGAGAGACTGCAAAGATGCCCCAAAGCTCCATTTTCTCCTACAGCAAGCAGCCTAAGCCCTGCGCCTATCCCAGACCTTCTCCTTCACATTCCCGACTGCTGAAATCCAGACTACTTCAGCCAGACACCCTAAGGAGCAGTATGGTGAGGGGGGCTGTCTCTCTCCTTTGAGAGGGAACAGTAGGAGCCAAGCCTCTAGGGCACTGAGCCAGTGGCTGGACCTCCCTTGGCTCCCAGGGTGTTCTAACTGAGAGTACAGGGTGGGGGCCTAATCGGCATTTGAGACAAAGCCTACCTGGTGCTTCAGTGTTGTTGTCATGGAGACTCAGAAAGGTGTTATTAGCATCTTTTCAACTCAGTGGCCCTGTGTGGTCCGGTCCCGTGCAATCTTAGCAGTAGCACACCATCACCCTGGCAACCCATTAGCTTAGTGTTGTTACCATGGAAACCCCAGCAAGGTCGATCAGTTCAGGAACTTCCCTGAGGAGATAGTGCTTGGGGATCTGCCTCTGGCAGTGGCCACTCCCCAGGGTTCCAAATGACAGCGACCTGCTTGATGGACACTGAAGGCAGTTTAGGGTCTTTTCTGGAGTGAGCTCACTCTGGGGTGAGTCCACGTGACAGAAAACAATTTGGCCCCTGTAGAGTAGCAGGTCTTTGCCTTGTTACCATGGAAATGCTGCTTTTGAGGATCTCAAAGCATGATGTAAAATGAACTCTCAGGAAATTAAGGCTGGCAGGAAAGGAGGTTGTGAACCTGTACTTCATTCACTTGCCCGCTCATTTATTTGTTCATTTGGCATTTAGGGAGCACCTGGTGGTACAGCAGGCGCTACTACACTCTGGGCTCTAACTGGAGGAAACAGTCCCTACTCAGCCACTCTCCTCAACTGCAAAGAACAGCAAGGTGGAGGGAACCATTTTGCTTCCTACTTGAATCTCCATTTGGTGAAAATGGTGTCACAAGAGTGAGATCAGGTCTCTATGTGTCAGGGGGTGCAAGGAGAATTCTTGTTTTCTGTAGCCTCCTATTTTTAGCCTATTTCCTGCTTGAGTCTTCTGGAAACTTAGATCTTTGTATGATCTGAATCACCAAAGGCTTGGCCAGACATGCCAGGAGATTCTAGCAGCCACAGCTGTGTGAGATCCGAATGGGCTACCTCGGAGAGTAATGAGCTCCCCCATCAGAGGAGGTGTGTGAACAGAAGCAAAACAATTGCTTGATGAGGCTTGTGTAGAGACTATTAGAGTACAGTGATTAACACCACAGGTTCTAGAGCCAGACAAGCTATAACTCTTGGCCCAGTTGACTACCTTTGTGATGTTTGGCAGTTAAGTTTACTGAGCCTTGCTTTCCTCATCTGCAAAATAGGGATGATAAGAGCTTCTACCTCATGAGGCTGTTGTGGGGATGAACTGAGTGTAATATATGTAAAGAACTTAGAATAGTACCTAGCATATAAGTGCTCAATAAATGTTGGCTTATATTATCTAATGACAGTTAACTGAAATCCCTACCTAGCTTGGGATACTATTTGACTATTGGTTACAAGTCTCTCTGTACACTCTGGGGATAAAAATTGGATTGGGGGGGGGGCTCGGGACAGACCAAGGATGGGCTGCAGGCAGTACTTTAGAGCTGTCAGTGCCCCCACTTGCACCTTTCCAGCAATGGTTTTCTTTTCTGAGTGCTTATGGATTCAGCATCTCAGTTGAGCCTAAAGATGCCAGCAAGAGGTACAATGACCACCCTTGTGTTGTAGATAAGGGAAGTGTAGTGAAGATGGGAACAGTGACCCAGCTAGCAAGTGGCAGAAGTGGGATGGATGCTTCCCTTCTCTCATACCACTTTATCCATTTCCAGGGCCACCCTATGGGGAGGACAGCACCCGGGAGGGGCCAAGTCATGGAGTGGGCAGAGGAGCCGTGCCTAGTGACGTTAACTTTGGAAAGCTGCTCCCCACTCTTCGTATTTCTGCAAGGAAGAGCCAAGGCCGAAGCTGAGAGGGTAGTGCAGGGTATTTCCTAGAAGTGTTTCGGGTGTGGCTGTTGTTCTCCACCCATGGGCAAAGGACAAGGCCAGGGCTGAGGATGAGCTCTTACTTGAAGCTGATTACTGGAAGCTGAACTTGGCTCCTCCAGAGCTCCCATCCCTCTGAGCTCACTTGGAAAGCTTTCCCTTTGGTTAAAGGCCAAAGAGGTCATTACACTCTGATGTGACATTTCTGTTCCTAACCTCAAGTATTTTACTGATGGCTCCTGGCATCATCAAGGGATTTGGCTTGCTGTGACTATGAAGGTGGGCTAGTGTTTTCATGCCATGTGCAGCAGCAGCAAAAAGGGTTGTCAGAAGAACAAAACCTTTCTGTTAGACTAGAGAAAAGAGTAATTCTCTGACTCATGGCCTTCTGAAGCTCTGGATTAAAATAATATATGTGTTATCTGGGAGTGTGGGAAATCGACACGGCGGCGTCTTTCAAATTCTTTGATAAGCAATGTGGCACAGAGGCATCGACTAATTGGAATGTGCTGGCCAGAAACACCTGGCAAGGCTCACCAGCGCAGACAGAGGGAAAGAGCAGCCTTGGGTTTGCACCTCAGCTGGAGGCTGTGCCCAACAGCACATGCTGGAAGTAGATGTGCTTGTTGCCTCCAGAAGCCACGCAATTACCCACAGAAGCTGCAGGGGCACAGGAAGTCCACCCTCTGTGGGGAAGACTGGTGGGAACATGGAGTTTGCGGAAGAAAGACCTCCTTGGGAGAGTCTATGTCAGTCCGTCATGTAAGGATACCAAGGAGACCCACTGCTGCTCTTTGCCACCACAAACTTCACCCCTGTACCTGTGGGTGGCAACATCTCTCTCTGCCTCACCCACACTCCATCCACAAGCACAGTTAGTTTGCACACAGACTAATACCGTCCATTGCAGGTGTAAATACACGCTTAGCCACTCGGGGTTCGCCTCAGGCACACCGGGAGCTTGGTGCTGGGTGGAAATCACTGCAGTTCCAGGACTCGGCCTGCAGAGGGCAGCCTCTCATGCCGCACTGGATTTCAATGGTGACTAAACTGGCTTGGGAGACAGGAAGGCTGAGAGACTGCATGCAATAAGAGGGAACTTTTCAATTATCCGGCCATCCTGTAAACTGGCTCAGGTGTACGCAGCCACAGACTCGTGTGAGTGGCGAGCCTCGGACCCTTTGGAGCAGCTGGTGAAATTGACAGAGCATTCCGGAGAGAATGTCTTAGCTACCGAAGTGCACCCTGCTGCTCAGTCTAGAGCCAGGAAGTGAACGGGCCAACTTGCAGGAATTAATAGAGTCTTGCACTGGGCAAGTCACAGACTCTGTCTGGGCATGCTTCCTCATCTATGAAAGGGTTTAGGAATAACTCACGGACTGGGGATGTAGCTCAGTGATTGCCTAGCATGCCCAGGGCCCTGGGTTCAATCGCCGATACTGTAGTAATAATAATAACAATAATAATTCGTGTCTACTCCTTCCCTCCTGTTGCTTGGATGCCAGCCCTGTGCTCTGTGCACAAGGACCATCCTCTTCCTGCTTACCCTCTACTCACCGCTGAAGTCTCAGCTCCCATTTCTCTTGCAGGGAGTCTTCTCTGACCCTCACTCCCTAACTAGCTGGTGTTGGTAGTGAGAAACAGCCAAGAAGGCCAGAGTTCTTGCCACGGCTCCTGGTCAGACATTTGTTGTGATTTTTGAATAATATTTGTCTCCCTCTCCAGGTCATAAGGAATGTAGTATGTAGTCAACGCTCAGTAAGTATTTGGTGAATGTTGAGAAAAGAATTTGTCTCTGTCTTTCTCTCCTTCCCTCCCTCTCCTTCTCTCTCCCTTCCTTTCTTCCTTCTTTCTTTCATGCTGGGGCTGAAATACCCATAGCCTCATGCATGATAAGCATACACTCTACCACTGAGCTACATCCCCCAGCCTGAGAAAGGAATTTCCATAGCTCTTCACAGATTGCAAAGCACTTTGACCTGCACACTTTGGTGATCTTTGTGAGCACCTGCTGAAGGTGGCAGTTTTTCTCTGTTTCACACACTCGTGGTCTATGACACTCTTTATTGTACCAGACATTCTGACTTCAGAAATTTCAGTCACTATAAACCTACAAAGGAGCCGATGACTATTACTTCTACCTTAGAAACAATAAAATTCCAGCAAGGGAAAGTGATTGGCCCAGGCTTGGTACGTGGAGGAGCCAGGATTTGATTTTTATTTGTTTATTGGTTTTCCTTTCCTTTTCTTTTTCTTTTTTCTTCTTCTTTTTTTTTTTTTTTTGAAACAGGGTCTCACTATATAGTACAGGCTGCCTTTGAACTTACTGTAGCCCAGGCTGGCCTTGAACTCATGATGCTCCTGTGGGGTAGGATTACAAATATGCACTATCCCTAGTTTAAGAGCCAGGATTTTTAAGTCTGCACACACATGCTGGAAGGCCTGAGCAGTGCCACTTTAATCATGTCATGCCAGGACAGGTACGCTTGGCAAATGCAAGGGCTTTGGCATTGAGCTGGGGGATGGGAGGAGCAAACCTACGTTCCAGTCCTGGTCTCTCCTGCCAGGTGCCTTTGGGGCTAGGAGAGCATCTGGTAAGGCTTCATGGTGGAGGCAGCCTTGGCTGGCACTTGAAGGACTGGAAAACTGGGGAGGAGGCAGAGAAACAGGGAAGGAAGTTCTGGGAGAATAGAGGGGCATCAGCCAATGTACAGGCTCAGGGCATGGGGAGCAAGGCCAGGGTGATGGGTGAAAGAACAGAGGACGCTATGGCAGCAACAGGCAGCAAGGGCTGTCACAACCACACACCTTCTTCCACTGGAGCACCCAGACGCAAGATGAGGAGCCAGCCTTCTCCTCTGCTCCTCTTCCACGGTCCTCACACACGGAAGCCATTTCTCTTGCAGACTGTCCAGAGCATGGAACACCATGGGTACGGGCCTGCACAAAAGGCCTTTGTTGCACTTGAATTCTGAAAGTTTGGGCATAGGTTGAAGGAGTATGGTTCCTTTGGAAACTTGCCCAAACACTGGGAGCAAAAACTGGACAGGCCATTTTGGAGTGGGGCTGGGGGTGGGGAGGGCTGCAGAGCCTAGAGTGGCGCTGGGGGAGAGCCAGATGATGAGGTGCTAGAGATGGAGGCTGGGCAGTGAGACCGCTCCCCCAGCCCTCTCTGGGCCTCACTTACCCTCCCTTTCTTCCCACATCCCTCACACTGAGGAGGTGGGAGTTCCCAAAGGAGGCCAGAGGAGCTCTAGGCTGTGAGAAAGTCTGGGAGCCTAGAGAGAAGGAGGATGAACTCCCCCATAACACATGCCGGGGCCAGCATCCCCTGTCCCCATGCTGGCCTAGCTGAAAAGACAGGTCCCCTCTTCCCCACAGCCCCACAGATACAGCTGTCCTGTGCCCTGGGACTGCAGATGGCAGAGAAAAGCCCTTTCCCTCCAGCTGAGGGGACTGCAGCCCCGGAGGGAAGGCCTGCTCTTCCCACAGTGACCTTGCCTGCCTTCGGGGCAATGCCACGTGGTTCTCCACACTCCCATGCACATGCTACAGAAGATCCTTAGACTAACAACTTAGCTGCTCAGTCCCTCAGTTTCCTCTGCTATAAAAGGGAGCGGCAGTGGAGACAGTGAAAGCAGCTGAAGCTTTTTGCACAGTGATTGGCACATGAGAAGCCCTCTGTATGACTTTGCTAGTATTACATAGCTACGTCTCCTTCAATAAGTCACTCTCCTTTTTCTGAGTCCCACCTTCTTCATCTGTAAAAATAAAGGGACTTGAGGTATGACCTCCCAGACTCCTGTCAGCTCTGATCTTGTAGAATTCTTTATGTCCAAAGTAGAGAGAAGAAAGGCGGTTGCCCTGTGAAAATTGATGAGGGGGAACTGCGACCCCCAAATGATTAACTGATCTGCCTGGAAACATAGAGCCAGTTACTAGCAAAGCTAGGGCTGGGACTAAAGCTCTGAACTTGGACTTTCATGCCACTGGGCTAGCTCAACTGTGACCTGTCGCTCCTTGAACATTCAGGAAGATCAGAAAGCACAATGGGAGAAGTACGAAATGCAGGTTCCAACAGCCTCTGGTGTCAAGGGGGCTGGTACAGACCCACATAACCCTGCAGTGGCCTTACTTGCTGGCTGAGGTTCCCGTTTTCCTGCCGTGCATCCATTTCTTCCAGAGCTTCTCCCTATAGGTCCCTGTGGCAGGCCCTGAACTCCCTCAAAAGGGCAAACTGAAGCATTCCACTGTTTGCTGGGACCCCAACAAAGCCCTGTTCATCAGCAGGTGCTTTGTACTTACCTCCCACACACACTCAGTGTGGCCTGGGCAGATAGGAACCTGAGGCTCAGAAGGGCTAAGGAAAGTCCTTGCCAGGCTGCCCTGCAAACCTGGGTAGAAGCAGATTCAGGACTAGAAGCCAGGTTTCTGGGCCTTGGCCTTGTGTAGAAAGGAATCTCAAGTGCCTGGTTAAGTCTCCTGAGCAGGAGTCTTAACTCCAAAACTTCAGACAAGGGTCCCCAGATAAGGAGTTAATGATAGGTGCTTAACACCTCTGGAGAGAGAATTTTCCTAGGCTGCTGCCCAGGCGAAAGCTGCCATGAAGGAGAATGTGGCAGGACCAATCTGCTCCTGTGAAGGCCTTATGTGTTGCTTAGGCGACTGGAAGTTTCCAGTGACCGAGGCACACTCAGCCTACGGAAGCAGACCCCTTACAGGAGCAGGATGGCTCCCCACGCTGAGGCCAGACCAGGCTTGGGGCTTAGCACCCCGATGAGCAGCTCTGCATTCGAGCAAGTGAATCGACCTCCCAGAGCCTATTCCACCATCTTGGAGATAGTGATGGCTGCTGTTTGCTTCTCGGGCTAGAGTGAGGCTTAGTGGGGATAATAATAGCTCCCACTTAGTGAACTGGACTATGGGCCAGGCGCTGTGCCAAACACTCACTTTGCCTGCATCATGGTGTTCAGTCCTGACCACAGCTCCATAAAGCAGGCAGCAGCATCCTGCCCAGTGAGGAGACATGGGCTCATCCGGGCCGAGGTCCTGCTTCAGGACCACACAGATGAGTAAATGCATCAGGATTTGAACACTCATCTGACTCCAGACTTCCTCTTCTGCTGAAAACACTTTGCTAGGACCTGGTGCAGAGGCCATACCATAACTTGTTTATTAAATATCCTTGACTCTAGACCTTGCTGTACAATATAAGCCTTCCCTTCAGGTCATGGGCAAAGGTTCAAGGACTGAGTTGAAGGGCTTACTGAAGCTTCATTTGAGACCCGGTTGGGCAAACTATGACCTGCCACCTGTCTTCATAAAGTTGTGTTGGAACACAGCCATGCCCACTGTCTATGGTGTCTTTGCACCAGAACAGCAGAGCAGATGGAACAGAGAATACATACCCCCTACCCCGCCAAAAGTAGAAAATACTGCCAGGCATGGAGGCACACACCTGTAATCCCAGCTATTCAGGAAGCTGAGGCAGGAGGTTTACAAATTGGAGACCAGCCTGAGCAACTTAGCAAGACCCTATCTTAAAATAAAATATTAAGAAAAGGGCTGGGGTTGTAGCTCAGTGGTAAGGGTGCCCCGGGGTTCAATTGTCAATACGGAACAAGACAAAACAAAACAAAACCCCTCTGCCCCTTAACTGAAAAGAGTTTGCTGACCTGATTTGAAACATTCAAGGAAGTGCCCCAGATGCAGCTCTGGCCTTTGATTAAAGTCCAGGGCAGCAATGAGGCGAGTGTCTTGCCAGGCTTCCTCTCCAAGCACTGGACACTGTGGAGGGAAAAGTGGCTTTTCAGAGGAGCACTGGCAAGGATTTCCTTTTGGGGGTTCCCAAGAAATGCTGGCTGACTCAGCAGCCTTTCTTGGGCCAGGAGAGGAAGGTTTTGAATAAGTCTTTTCTGCCGTCTTCGGCAGTTAGTTGGCGCAGGTTCACTCTGGTCAGAACGAAACCTTGTTTTGAGAAATTTCAGCTGATTAACCTATAGGGCTGAAAAATGGAATTATATAAGCACCTCAAAACAGTGGCTCAGGCCAGGTCCTATGGCTTCCTCGGTTTCAGAAGAGGAACCACCTGGGGACCCAAGTCAGCCAGGGCTCATGGGAGAGGCTTCAAGGCAGTGATGGCTCATTTGACACCATACCTGGGGGCTTGAAAAGCTGTGCGTGGTCTGTCTGTTTGACATTATAATCTCTGTCATTTCGGAGGCTGCCTAATTTCCAGATGGATTTAAAGCAGTGTTGTTTTTCAGGTTCTCTACCCCTATCCTTCAACTTCTCTGTCCAGGACCTCTTGTCTAGAAACAATCAGTTAAGTGAACCCCTCCTGCTTTTAATATAGCTCTGCATTTGACAAACTGCTCCATACTGATTCTATTGTATTTATTTGGTCAAATCAAGACATCTCCAAAGGGTAGCAACCTCCACGTGCTGCTCTCTTTGGGTTTGGCATCTATTTATTTTTACTCCTTCCCCTCATCCCCTGCCCCAAGGAGGTCAAGCTTGTGTCCACCCCCTAGTATCCATTTGACTCCACACGCCCCATGGACTCTGGTGGCTGCTCCTCCTTCCTCATCCACCCCTCCACAGCACTAAATCCCCCTACCCAATGTTTTCAGGCCATCTAGGGCCAGTGTTATTCACTCAGCCTCCATTTTCTGTCCCCAAACCCACCAGGCTGTCTTGTTTCCCAAATTTCTACTGCACTTGTTGAGAAAACCAAACACATTTTGTACTTAATGTTTCTCTCTAAGGTTAAGGGACCTTTTGTACTACTGTAGAGTTCACATCCTAGAATTTGAGGATGAGATTCTAGATTCACTCACAAGCTGCGAGACCTTGAGCAACTTGCTTCTCCTCTCTTAGATTCTTTGCTCGACTGTAAAATGGGGATTGTGGTCTTCGTGGCCCAGTTGTTAGAATGATAGAATGAGTTAATATTTTTAAAGGACTGTAAACTGTTAAAGGCCAGCACATTTATAGGTTAGTATTAAGTTTTACTGCCCCTCCACCACCCCTTTCTCCATAGTTTCAAGTGAAATTAGAGCTTTGGGAGTGATTAGGGAGCTAGCAGACCAATGAGCAGAAAGCCAGCCCACCCAAAACCTCTGCCTAAATCCAGTTCCTCTGATGACTAGTTTGCCTAAAAGTCGAACTAGTAATTTGAAAATAAGGCGTTCTATGCCAGTTTTCCTAAGAGGCACTTCCAATATAATGTCATATTTTAAAATCACTATGTCACAATTTGCAGCATTTTGTCAATGAGATGGTTTTGTATGCTTATGGGTGACTATTTCTATTTTATCTCCTATTGAACATTTTATTACTTTTAGCAAGTTTGTCTGAAGACACTTTCTTTAAAATTGAATATTTCAAGCAATAAACACTTGTCGTCTATAGAATTCCCCACAAGATTTATCGAATGCACCCATTTTGATCACTCCTATCTCCTTCTCAATGGGTTTTGCTCTGCACTGTCTATGCCTGCGTGCACCTAATGGGTTTATTAACCAAATTAGCATGTGCCCAATGTTCCCTTCTGTTCTGTGAGTTACTGACATTTTGACAACAAGCATGAAGAAGTGAGACAGATGGGGCAGACTTGCATCGAACTCCTTGCATTTTATTTTTCAGGCTATCTCATTCATTAAGCAACTCCACTTTGTGAAATAAACGATGGTACATACAAAGCCATTACCAAATGTATTTATTGCTAAAAACGAGATTTTTCAAGAAAGGCAAACTGGCTAAAAAGTCCTGAAAGTGTTTGAAGTAGAAGACGCCCACCGAGACTACAAAGTAACTTTTAGTAGAAATCCTATCTTTAACCAGCATGTTCTTAAATAAATTGCTTTTTTAAAAACCCTTTCAATGATACTGCCATAAAAATTAAGACATTCAAACAGATGCCGAAAGGCTTAAAAATGGGCTGAATTTTATTTGAACAGGTCACTAAGCTTAAAGGTTCCAGTTTGAGGCCAGTTGGCCTAGAACCGATTTGGGATGCAGGCACTTACCTCCCTGCACATGCAATCTGTGGGCACAGAGACAGCCATGGCCCTCGGGGGAAAAGAATCCCCCTCCTGAATGTGACCTCCAAGAGTAAGGGCAAACTGTCAGCTTTTAACTCTTTATTATAAAGACATATTTACACAGAACAATCTTTACAAACACAGTGAACACAATTATGGGGGAGGGACAACTTCTTAATGAAAAGGGCCTTAATATCTTTGTATAAATTAGTAGAAGAATCATACACAACCACTTTAAATAAGACAACACCCTTGACCCACCCACTACCCTCCTCTGCCATGTCCCCATCTTTCCCAGCCATCATCCCTCTTCTGTCCTTTTCCCCATGGGGCTGGCCATGGCTACAGGTCATGGCAGGCTGCTGAGGCATGGGATGCAGAAAGGAGGAAGAGAAGGAAGGTGGTCAGGTCCCTGGTGGGGCTACCAGTGGCAGAGAAGACTTTCTTTCTCTGGACACTGACCAGCCCCACTCCATGCCCAGTTGGGTTGGAGGCTATGCCCAGCGCAGCTTCCCAGGGTGGGCCTTGAGGTGGCAGCAGTAGCAGCAGTAGCAGCAGCAGGAGCAGTGGCAGAGGGGAAGGAAAAGACTGAGTGGGAGGCGTAGGCAAACACTGGGGTTACTGTGGGACTTGGGGGCCCTGACTCCCCCTGCCCTCATGCATACATAGGGGGGCATCAGGCTTCTGTTTTCCCTTTTTTTTCTCCTGGGAGGCCAGTGAGAAGGAAGGCTGCTCAGGTAAAAGCCAAGAGGGTCCACCTTCAGAGGAAGCCATGGAAGGGCCCTCATGAAAGACAGGGCCTCCTGGCAAGGGGTGCTACCCCACCTGCACATCCTCCTATCTCTCTTTATTCCTTCTCCCCTTCCTTTCCTCCCTTCTTCTCCACGCTCTGCCCTCTGACCCCACCAGGAAAGGCCACTAGGAAGGACGGTCCAATCCACACAAAGCAGAGGCTATTGAGTTGACTATTTAAGGCTGCCTCTGGCTCCAGACAGGCAGTGTTGGGGTCTGAATAGTAGTCTCAGGCCCTGAGCTGCCCTGTTAAAGTACTCCAGGGCCAGGAGTACTGCTGGCCGTTTATGGAACCTTCCATCCTATGGAGAGCAGGGAGGTGGGAGCAACTCTGTCTCCCCACAATGGTGCAGTTCACAGCCAACTTGCTTCTCCCTGCCCTCCCAGCCACTCTACCATAACCCCAGCAAAAGGCACTTCATGTGTTTTGAGAAGACATCATCAAGAGGGCCAAGGGTATCATAAAGTGGGGCTTTGGAGACCAGGTCCCCATTCTAGCTCTGCAGTGACCCTGAGTAAATCACTCCCCTCTCCAGGCCTCTGCTGTCACCGACTTTTGCATAAGGAGGCTGAGCTAAGTGATCTCCAAGGGTCCTTTCAGCTCTGATATTCTATGAGTCTTGGCAAAAACAACCCTCCTGCCCAGCTTTTACTCTTGGGAGAGTACAGAGCCAGGCCAGGCCCAGCATCCTCCCCTCTTGACTCAGAACTTGAACTACCGTAGCTGCTGAGGTGGGGCAGGGGTTAGGAGACTCAGTGTGACAAAGTACTTCCTGAGCTCCTCTCACTCACCTCTTCCTTCACTGGACCAGACACGGGCATGAAGAGGAGGCCACAGTGCTATCCTTCCTCCTCCAGTGCTTCAACCCCCTTCACCAGGGCACAATGTGCACTACTCTGATGCCCCCCGATGCACCCTCTTTGGATCCCCACACCCTCCCTTCTAATTAGAATCTCTCCTTGTGCACCTCTGGATTCCTCTCTGGAGGCCAAGTGAGGGATTCACTGACAAGAAAGCAAGGATCTGCAGGAGCCCATTGAGGAATGGAGTGCTTTCCACCCAGATCCCAGGGCAGATACAGGAGAGAGGTCAAGTGGAGGGTGGAGGCATCAGCTAGGGTCGGTGGAGGCAGGGCGTATGGCGGCCCAGGAGAGGCTGGGTGTCCAAAGTCAGTCCAGGGAGAGGCCAGGAAGATGGGCTCCATGGATCCTTATGAGAGAAATGGAATCATCCGAATTCGGGGCGGGACCACGCCATTAGACGAAGCTGGTGGGTGAGAAGAGCCAGGACCATCAGGAGCTAGAACAGGCGTGAGACAAGAGCTGACTGGATGTGAGGGTTCCAGAGAAGCAGACGGATCTGTGGAGTGCTGGGAACCACAGTGCACTGGCACCTGGTTGCGGGGGGGGGTCAGTCCTAATGAGACAAAAATGACAAGAGAGAAGTCAAGGACACATCCTAGGTCAAAGAAACCCCTCCGGGAAAGAGAGAAAATAGCCTTCATCCTACCCCCACCCCTAACCCTGAAGCTGACCCTAAAGCCCAAGGCCCTGAGTTGGTGTCCCTCTGGGCCAGCTGCAGTGGAGCTGCAGCAGGCCTGGACTCAGGCGCAGGTGGAGGCGCTGCTCTCTCCTCTCTGTAGCCACCTTTCACACTTCTCTCCTTCCCCAGCTCTGGAGGAGCACAGCCACAGCTTTCCTCCTGCCCTCGGCCTGGTAGCCCCATGACTCTCTGCCTCTTTCTCTCTTGCCCCTGGAGCTGGTGAGGTTCCGCAGTGGACACCTGTGGGCACACCCTGGGCACCCTCCCCAGTCAAGGCCCCCCAAATTTCCGGAACTCTTCAACAGGCCAGCCTGCCCAACCCCAGGCAGCAGGAGGGAGGGGAGACAGCACTGAGCTGTTGGGGAGTTGGGAGGTCCACCCCTGGTGTTGAGCCCTTCTCTAGGCCTCAGTCTCCCCTCTGTGAAACAAAAGCGCTAGATGAGTGCTCTACAAGCTCCCTGGCAGCTCTAAGGCCCTAGGTGTGTGTGGTGCCAGGACTGCTTGCTGCAAGTGTCTGGCCAGTGATGAGTGGCAGAGCACAAGCTTCTAGGCTGTCCCTCCCCCTGCACTTTAGCACTGCCTGCTGCCCAGGGGCTCCAATAGGTACCTGCTTCAGAAAGGCATGGGGCCCTTATGGGAGAGGCGGGGCCGTTGGCGGCGGAACTTCCTCCGGCCTCCCTGCCAGGGCCCTGGTCCATTCCTTGAAGCCCTGGGCTGCACCAGATAGCGAATGCTGCCTTGCTCCAGCCCCTTCCCTTCAGGAGGCTGCATCAGGGGCACTGCAGGAAGGAAAAGACCTGTTAGCCAGGAAGGGTGATGAAAACAGTCGGAGGGCCGGGAGGGGACATTTCCCCATGAGGTGGCACTCCTTGTACCTTTTCTTTTGTTTTCTTTTTCACCCTGATGAAAACTATGGCAATTATACACAGGCCTGGAGCAAGGAGAACCCACTACTTAGATCTTGCCGTTGAAGTAGCTGATTTTTGCCCTTTTGACAGTTAAAACATGTTTCTGACAGGCACACCCACAGGTTCTTTCTTTGGAACACTGTTGGGGGTGCACTTCGGGGCATTAAGTCTGTACTTGGCTGGGATGCAGGAGGCAGTAACCCCCATGGCACCCATGCAACTGGCGTACTTCAAACATTTCACACTTACAACATTACAATGGCTCCCCCTCTGTGGACCCATCACCCAGATTCCATAGCTATGCAGATGGAGCCACATATGCTTCATTATCCGTTTTCTTTTTGCTTGACTGCGGCTTTCTAAAGCAAATCATGAACATCATGTCAATGTACTCCTATGCACTTCAATAGGCAGAGTACCCACTTTTGACTACTAGAGATCTCATACCTCCCCCGTAGGTATCCCATCAGCAGTCAGGAATCTCTCAAGCTTGCTCCTGAGGTCTTCCTGGGAGTGTGGCTGGAGTGTCTGACTCAGCCTGCTTTGTGCTTGATTATACTCAGCCTATGACCTGATGTAGAGGCTATTAAATATTGCATGAATGAATGAGTGAGTGAATGAGCAGTGTGTCTGTGCATCAGGATAGGGATGAGATGTGCAGTTGCTCTGCCTCCCATCCTTCCCAGATCACACCTCTCATCCTGCGTTTGATGTGATTCCACTCCAACCCCAGGTGGCTTTTACTCTTCTGAGGCTCCTCTCTGCATCTACTTACATCTGCCTTACAGTAGAAGTCTCTTCATGCCAGCCTAAGCCCTGACAATGAAATCCAAGTGGTGATAGGTACACTTGGGTGTGATAAGGAAGAAGGGGCACTTGGCAAATTTCACAGAGCCTGCAGTCCAGCAAGAGAAGCTGAGCTGGCACCTGGAGGCAGGCAGTGTGGGGAGATGAAATGGTGCTGGAAAAGAGGTAGATGTGCAATGTCCAGTTTGGGGCTGGCCTGCAGAAATGTGGCATCGGAACCTAGTGATAATGAGTACCAGTCTCTCTTCTCTCACACCATCCAATCTGCCTTCAGCTATGTCCCTGGCCCTGGAGCCTCATGGCCATCCATCCAGGAATCCCCACCACTAGCTCACAGTTTCCATACAGCCTCCCATTGGCTGCTCCTCCCTCCCCCTCCCCTGCCTCCAATACCCTCACGCTCTGGTTCCTTCCATGGCTCTTGTGAGTTCTCCACTCCTTGCACACAATTTGCAGGCGTTTAGCCTCCTCTTGGGCCAAAAGTGGGCGAGGTGTGTCCTTGGGGCCCCCTTTGCCCAGCTCCAGGGCCTGCTGTTCTTTCTCCCCACTCACACCCAGACACGCACACTCCCCCTGCACACGCATATGCTCTAACCCTGCACTCTCTTTTCCTTCTTCTTCATGAAGAACCACCAGGCCCATTAGGACGCTATGATTTACTGAGTTCATTTGGTTAACTTAGCCACACTACGGTGCTGATGGTCAGGGTGAAGTCATGTGTCAACTGAGCATCTAAACGTGTAACTTACAAGAATTAAAACAACAATTGTCTTAGCAGTTTGGAGCAGGATGGACGGACAGGTCAAGGAGGCTGCTTCTGCCTGACTGATCTAGAGCTCCCCTCTGGCTGCGATCTGTGGAGGGGCTGGGGCTGGGGAAGAAGAGGGAAGGACCTTCATTAAGTTCCCAACCCAGCTTCTGCACCTCACGCCCTGGGTTTTAGTGTCCCTCAAGGTTTATCCTGTGTACTGAAGGTGGATCTGAATGATGCTGATGCTGACAAGGAGTCAATACCAGAGACACACTGGGTGTAAAATTGTAGGAACTATGCTGAGCATGTGGCCAGGAATAGGGGGAGGTCCCTAAGGGCCTTGAAAAGTGAAGCCTTGGATCTCATGTCCATGCCTTCAACTACTGGGGGTGGGGGCACAATGGCTCCTCGGGCATGGAGAAAAGAGGCCCAGCACTAGGAAGGGGAGAGTGTCATCCTCATGTGCTCGTATCCAAGCCTGTGTCTGTGGCAGTCAGGAAGGGAGGGCTGGAGGAAGGGCTCTATGGTCAAGAGCCAGGATGAGGAACAGGGATGGTGGCTTAAACTTTGGCCAGGAAGATGTCTAGACTAGGCCTCCAGCGAAGAGCCACCCTGAGCTCACTGAGTACCAGCCAGACCCTGGACAGCAGCCACCCAGAAACCTCTGGCCTCTTGCACCCATTGACTAGGGGCCTCATTGTCCTCATCGAGGGAACTCTGCAGGCTTCTCCTGCTCCCTGCACCCATCACCCACCTGTTTCCTACTTTCGGTGCTGAGTCTGGCTCAATGTCAGATAAGCTGACACCTGAAACCCTGGCTTTCTCCTGTCCAAAGGGACAAATTAGAGGCTGTTGATTCTCATCACAGGAGAGGTCCTTGCTGTACAAAAGCACTCCCTTTTAGCAATGGGGGCCATCCCCAGGGCATTTCAGCATTTCCCCCCAACTAATTTGCTGCTTAAAGGGAGGCAGGAGCCAGTAGCCCAAGAAGCTCAAGCCTAGAGGGACTGGAGTCATTGCCCACTGAAACGCCTTCAACAATGAAGCAACGGCATCTCCATGCTGTACCCCAGTGGAGATGCCCCCCAGTGGGAGGGGGAGAACTAGATTTGTTCTTCATGAATCTTGAACTCCAGCCCTGCCAACACACAGAGGTGCGTACATGTGACTTTTCAGGAACATGCCACACTCACCAGGAATGGTACACCTGTTTTCCCTCTCACAGTCTGGCCTGTCTTGTGGTTGCTTTAAAAGCCCACACTTGTGCTCTGGCGAGACCCTGGCAATGCCCCTTCCACCATTCTGTGGCACTGCATGTGTCTCTGGGATGAGGCACCTTTCCTTTGTCTGCTCAGCATTCTGCCCCACTGGCCTTCTCCAGGGCCCTGCGCTATCACCTGGTACCAGCTTTGCTGTCCTGGATACGAGGCTCTGGTAGCCTGGGCCTCCTCTTGACTTCCTTTAGTCCTGTGCCGATGAAGGCCTAGCTCAGGTTACATGAGTGCTTAGCACTTAAGACAGGGATGGAGTGGAGATGCCCCCCTCCACTGTGGGAAGGGTACAATAGACTGTCCTCACACTGCCACTGGGACTCCATGCAGGAGAGGAGAAGGAGAGGTGCCCAAAGACCAAGGGACACTTGGCCCAGGCCCAGCATCTCTTAGACTCAGAAGAGCAAAGTGTATCCCAGGTCAGGAGGTGGGCGTGGGGTGGGGAGTGGAGAGTGAGCCTTCCCTGTTAGGAAAGAATGTGGGGAGAGCAGAAAGCATGCATTTCAGTCTTGGAACTCTGGTGTCCCTGGCTGGGCAGAGTGTGCAAGTCTGGGCCAAGGACAAAGTAGTTCTGGGGCCCCTGTTTCTAAGAAAGAATGGAAGGCAAGAGAAGCAGGATAGGACATGTGTACCTGGACCCTTGTATAGTGGTCACCTCCAGGGAGGTGTCCTCCTTGGCTCCAGGAAAGGTCAGAAGGCAGAAACACAGTGGAGGCTTTGGAAGTTTCTAGCAATAGGCTTAACCAAAAAATGCGAGGGTGATGAATGTACCAAATTGGGGTGTACAGATGATCTAATGAAAAAGGGTGAATTAAAGCAAGAAGTGGCAGGGTCTGGGCCAGAAGCTCACAGCATTCTGGCAGCCTGACCAACTTAATTCCCTTGAATCTAGCTCTCTGCTTTACTAGTACTGCCCCAATGGCTGGACCCCCAGAGGGTTCCCATGCTGTCTGTTGGCCAAGAGTCTTCCAGTAGCCTCTGGAGGAGCACCGGATATGCAGGTCTTCCTCATGGACACTCTGCACCCACTCTTTTTATTCCCTGAAGGTGCCACCGTGGACTATTTGCCTGTAGTGCCAATTGTGCAAGTGTCTTGTCTCGCCAACTACACTGGCTCCTGGGGAATAGGTCCCAGTGGTGTCTACTTGTATCTTTTGCTCCCTTCCTGCCACGGCCTGCCTGGCAGGAGTTTCTGAGGAGAAAGCCTGCTCCCTTCCTCCTAAGTAGGCAGCTGGCTCAGCGCTGGGGTCTTGAACAGGGGCTCAGGAGACAGCTACCTGGAGGCAAGAGGTGCTAGAAGGTAGGCAGCACTCCGGGCACAGAGGCAGTGGCCAAGAACAAGGGCAGAGAAAGGAGATGGCCTACAAAGAGTCCGGCAGCATTGGCAGCCTCCGAGGCTCCTGGACTGCAGGCCATCCTCCTGCTGTGCAGGATTGGGGACCAAGTACAGGGCTCTTCCTCTAGGAAACTTGCTGCCTTGCCCTCTTTGTCCCTTGGCTTTCACTTCCCTGTGACTTCAGCTCGGGCACTGGCATTAGTCCACCTGGTCTTAACCTTCTCCTTCTGTGGTGCCAGGCAGGCAACAGTGACAGCCAGATCACAGGACTGTGGGGGCTGGCGGCCCCAGGAGACACTGACGCACAGAGGGCAGGCAGTGTGGAGCATGGCTGGGAATCAGGCTTGGGGCAGGCAAGGGAGCACAAGTGCCAAGTAATACCAGGTGGGGGGGTCAGGTGGGGGCCGAAAGACTCCCCTCACCTGAGCGGCATGGAGGTGTCAGATCAGGGGCCCACCTTCCTGGTTTGGTGCCTGAGACAGGGAGATGAAGGTGAAGTCTGCCTGTGCCTGGGGCAGAGTGGAGGCTGCAGCCAGGATGTGAAAGACCAAGGGCCTGGGGTGGGATGGAGGCTCTGGGCAGGGCCTCCTGTGCAGAAGCAGAGGAGGAGTCCGGCAGAAGGACCGGCCTGACCCAGCCTGGGGGAGGCTGCCTCTGCTCCCTTCCAGGCTGAAAGGAGAACAGCTGGGATCCATGCTGCCACTGCCGCTGCCCCTGCCTATCCAACAAGTGTCCCATCTGCATGTTGGCACATCATCCCCTGGACCAGCCAGAGGCCCCTAGCTTCCAGGAGCAGCAGACCTTCAACGTGAGGGAGAGCTCAGCTCACGCAGCTCAGCTCCGTTCCCTCCATTGATCCGTGAGGGGAGCAGGGCATGCTCCAACCCCCCACCACTTGGGATGCAGAGTGCGGGGCACCGGGTACATGCCTGTGGCCCTGAGCGCCTCGGACTGTACGGGGCAGTCAGGAGGGGCAAGGCCCCTGGCTGGTGATGGCAGAGGCCCTGCGGAACCTCCCACAACCTTTCTCGGAAGAAGCGGTCCCCGGCCGCCCCTTAGCCCGCGGTGCCCTGTCAATCTGCTGCCGGCGCGTGGCTGCTCCTGCAGGGCTCGCGCCGAGCTCCCTGGGAGGCGGGGAGAGCGCAAGCAGGGCGGAGGGAACAGAGCGCGCTGGCTGCAGCCGCCGCCGGAGAGCCACAGGGAAGCACGGGCGAGCGGGAGGGCGCGCACTCACCTCCACACACCACAGTCAAGGAGAGCCAGAGCAGCAGCAGCGCCTGCACGCAGAGCCGCAGATTCATGCTGCTCCTGGAACCGCTGCGGGCCCTTAAGAGCCGGTGGGAGGGCGGAGAGGCCGGGAGCCCCAGGCAAAGAAAGGCGCAAGCCGCGGCGGGCGCGTGCGGGCGGGAAGCAAGAGTGTGTGCACCCCACCCGCTCGGCCTGCTGCCTGCAGCCCGCCCGCCGGCTGGCCGCCTCCGCTCTCCTGCAGCGTCTTTCTGCCTCCACTGGGCAGTGCAGCGAAGCTGGCCTCAGAGGCTCTGGGGGCAGTGACGAGCTCTTTTCAGGCGACTGACTTTGCTCGGCCACAGCTCCAACTGCGCGTGGCCTGGGCTGCCAGCGAGAATGCTCCCCGCTCACTCCACGGGCTGCATTTTGTAGCTTGTGGCTTGGCCGAGAGCCCACTTGGTCATGTGGTCATCGGGAGGTCTGGAGGGGGGGCCAGGAAGAGGGAGAGGGAGCAACTCTCCCGCACCGCCCCCCTCCTGGCACGCACGCACTGTGAGGCCCCAGCCAGGACGCGAGAGGGAACCCCGTGGTGGCCCCACGACAAAGGCTTCGCAGCCCTTCAGACCACGGACAACCCACAGCTGCTCCCGGTACAATGCCCGCCTGGCCGGGGGGGTGCGGGTGGGGGGGCAGAAAGTTTGTGGAGCCAAAGGGTTTCAAACACAGGAAATAGGAAGCGACGGGAGGAGTGGAGGGGCACACTGAACTCTTTCGAACCTCGCTCCCTTAGCAGCTGTCAAGAAACCCCGGCGGCGCTCAGGACCCTGCCTGGGCTGCCCCACTGAGCCCATCCGCCTCTGACCCAGACCATGGTCCTTCCCCTTGTGGCCTCTGCATCCCCAAGGGTTTGGGCAAGACTCCCCAACACAATGGTCCTCCTCTCCTCTGCATCCTCAACTGGATTCGGATGAGGGGTGTTTTGCCTAGGTTTGTGTTGAAGGCACAAACCCTCCTTGCCCGTGCCACCTGCCAGGAGGCGCGCTCTACCTGGAATGCCCCAGGCAGGACTTCTTCATTCTTGCAGCCGTCTCCCAACTCTCATCTGATCCAGAGAACTTCCCAAGAAACCAGTATCCAGGAGGGACAGCCCCTCAGTTCCTCCTCGCTGTTAGGGCATGTGACAGCTCCTACAATGTCCCCTTTCTTGTTCTGGGGAGCTGTCCCCAGCTAGTTCCCCATCATCATAAGAGGAGGACAGTTTACCCACTCCACACAGTTTAGGCTGGATTCATTCCATATGTACTTGGGATTCCCCTTTATAAGTGGGTTCTGAAGTCGTTTGCCTTTCCAGAATAGATTCTTAGTCCTGACAGTCTGGATGCTCCCAAGGAAAGTGACTGCCTCTTGCACTGGACTGGAATTCCCCTAAGACAGGACCCGTCTTCTCATTCTTCTGGATCTCTCCAAAGTTCCCAATATCGTGCTCTGCACATAGGTGGCACTCAACACATATTAAAAGGCTGAATCAAAAGGTCTTTCCACCTTCCAGCAAGTCAGGCAGTTTGCTTGAAGTACAAGTCCAGAAAGGTACATTGGATAGTGTTTATGTGTGCCATAAAAGATGCGAGAAACCATGGCATATTGTTATGAAATATTTTTGACATGTTACAAAGTTCCAGTATATGCATTATTTATTATCAGCCTCCCTCCACCAGAATTGTCACCTCCACAGGAGACGAATCTTTGCTTTGTTCATGGCTGTTCTTCCAGACCTACAACAGTACCCAGGACATGATCGGTCCTCAATATGTACTTTTTTTGGCGGGGATGTTGAGACAAGGTCTGGCTTTGTAGTTTAGGCTGGCGCTGAACTCACTATGTAGCCCAGGTTGGCCTCAAACTCGCAGTGTTCCTCCTGCCTGAGCTTCCAGAGTGCTGGGATCACACGTGTGTGCCACCACGCCCACCTTCAATATGCAATTTGGAATATATGCCTGAGCTTTTCAAATACACTCCTATTGCCTGAATCAAGGGAGTGGGAAGGGAATAAGACAGGATTCTTGTTAATAATCTATGATCCCATTATAGCCATATCAAGTTTGCAAAAGGAATATGAAGCAAAGCATCTCTGTATTTGAGAGATCCAGGCTGGGAGCCCTGGATATGGATACATGAGATTATTCTTCCTTTGCTGTTCCCTTGGAAAGAGTTGCAGCCAGGAGGAGAAACACATGACCTCTAGGCTCCCTGCTTACCTACTGTAGGGCCTTGTTGTTATCACCTAAATTTGTTGGATTTTACAGGGATGCTAATCTCTGCCCTACCCGCTTCAGGGTTGTTATGGGATGAAATGAGGTAATGTACCAGAAGCCCTCGCAGAGTCATTTTTAGGAAACTTGGTGGCCCAATCCATGACTGAGTAAGCCTATGAATACCCAAGTAAGCGTCCCTCATAACTAAATTAATATGGGCCTCTGTGTTCAATTGCTCCTCTACTAGGATGTGTATGGGTCATTGCTAAGTGGTTAGGGAACTGCTTTCCAATACAGTAGCTACTGACCATGTTTTAAAGAAAGTTAAAAATTCGGATCCTTGGGGAAACTGGCCAGATTTCAGTTACTCAACAGCCGCATGTGGCAGCAAAACGTTCTATTGAATGGCTCTGAGTTAAAGTATTCATTTCATTCTTCTTTTTCCTACAATAATTTTTTCTCACCTTACCTAATGTATAAAATGCACATAATAAGTTGGGGGACACAAAAGCAAACCAATACAAATTAAAGCAAAGCAGCACCAAATTGAAGGTATTCATTTAAGGCAAGATTTAAAGAGCTGGACACTCAGGAGAATCATTTAAAAATCTAGCCCTTCTCTCCACTTAACCAAATCACATCTGTTTTTCTAGTTAGAGACCCAACATCTCATCTTTCTTTCTTCTTTCTCAGGCTACTCTTGCCCACGGTGACTTTGCCCTCTTGACGACAGATATGGCTCTACCTGCATGCCACACTATGTGGGCCTGCTGTTCTGCAAAGAGGGTTGACCGCCACTGTACCCATTCTGGAATCAATCAAGGCCCATGAAGCCAGGAATGTTACTCTGATTGCTCACTCTGAACCCTTTGTAGGCTCCCATAAATCTCAGTGTCATATTGAAACAACCAATTTTCCTACCTGTCTCTGTCTGTCAGCTTTCACAATCACACAGCACAGTGCCTCCCACATAGTTGGTATGCCATAACTGCTTGTCAAATAAATAAATAACTGCTAGCAGAACTCTATACTGTCTTTTGTTCAGGAAGATGATACTGGCAAATGAATATCTCCACAATAGATGCGTTAAAGTGTGTCACTGGAGGTGGGGAAGAAATACACAAAACCATTCACACCCCGAGGCAGCAAGCCGCTGTGGAGTCACTGTTGTGCGTGAGCTCAAGCCTATGGTCAGGAGCAAGACTCAGTTTCCAGTCATGGTAAGGGGCAATCCCAGAGGTGGGGGTAAGACTCAGAATATTGTTGGGGACAGAGATGAGATAGCTAAACTATGTGAAACCAGCAGTCTATGGCTTATCCTCCTCATCAGTACTATGCTCAAGCTATTCAGTTCCACGTAGTGCCCTATGCTATCACCACCAGCTCCTGCTGCTCAGTTGACTTACTACCTCTCCATGCTGTGGGTTTATGTGAGCAGGGTGGTATATTAAAAATAACGCAGATTTTATAACTGATTTCAAATCCTGTCTCTCAATCCCATTCATTAGCTCAAGTTACTTTGCCTTTCTCAGGCTTAGTTTCTTCATGTGTTAACATAATAATGAACATAATAATGTCACCTACCTAATTATGTGTTATGGTTTGAATGTACACGTCCCTCAAAAATTCATGTTGGAACTAAACCTCAAGGTGTTGGTATTAAGAGAAGGAGCCTTTTGGAAGGGTTTCACCCTAACAAACCGATTATTAGTGCTCTTATTAGAAGAGGCTGGAGGGAGAAACCAAGCGTCCTTTTTGCCCTTCTGTCCCTTCTGTCATGTGAGGACACAGCATTCATTCTCTCCAGAGGAAGCAACACTCAAAGTGCTACTTTGGAAGAAGAAAGGCTAGAAAGCTCTCACCAGACCACAAACCTGCCAGCGCCTTGATCTTTTCCACAGCTCCCAGCACTATGAGAAATACATTTTTTACTATTTATAAATTGCCCAATCTCAGATATTTTTTTATAGCAGCAGAAACAGACTAAGACATTATGGTTGGGTGATTACATGAAATAATGCATGTAAAATACTTAGCACAGTCCCTGTCCACAGTAGTTGCTTATTCAATGTCATTTTCTCCTTGGCCTGACCTGCCCCTTCCCCTGCCTTTGGGTCTGGCCTCTGGCCTCTTGGAACTAATCATAAAGGAAGGGCTCTATTCACATCTGTCTTCTCAGTAGCCATTGAAACTGTCCACTGTCTTATTCTCCAAAAGCACTAATCTCTGTTGGGGCTAATCTGATGAATGTGCTTGATCCAGGGAGTTAATGGTGATAGTGGTTGGAGATTGTACCTCCCAGGTATGACATTCATTCTAACAGGACCTTTGGGAGATGATGTCCTACCCTAAAGCAATGTCAAACTCCACCTTTTCAAGGAAGGAGACAATTCCGTGACTGATTTGGCTTCTTTACACAGAGCTCACCTTGCTTCACAATCAGCTAAGAAAGAGAATCCTCTGGCAATTTACAACCTAAATTTCAACCTGCAGGTCCAGCCACTGAAGCCTCAGAGAGCAATACTGTTACAGCCCATTCTTCTCTGCTACCCCCACAGATGATGAGAGCTAAAATATATGTCACATGTATGTGTCCACCACTGCTCTAAATCCTTTACCTGTATTAGCTCATTCAAGCCTCACACCTATGAGGTAGGGCCCATTCTTTTTTTTTCCATTAAGTTTATTGGTCCGTTTTAGGTGTACAGTACAGTTACACTCATCATTGGGATCTTGTACCTTTACACGATGTATCTTGGTTCTGATTTTTTTCCCCATTCCCATTCTTTATCACCTCCATTTTACAGATGAATCAACTGAGGCTAACAGAGGTTAAATAATTTTTCCAAGTCTGCCTAACCTCAAAGTCTACTCTCTCCCTTCACTGGACATCATGAAGCAATTGTTCACTTATTGGGCCTGCATATAACTTTATTTTCACCTTTAACATCTAACTCACTTGGCCTTGAGTTAGGAACCCGTAAAGCATAGTAGGTAAACACATAATAAGGTAGCTTTGTCACTTACTAAATGGGTAACTGGGCAAATTACTAACCCTTTCTGGGATTTAGGTGGCTCATGTGAAAAAAGAGAGCACCTAACTCCCTGGGTTACTGGAAGGATTAAATAAATCAATATCTATAAAATAACAGAATGCTTGGTTCTCATAGTGAGGTGAGCAGTATATAATTGTTATGTCCTCCCATGGAAATATGAGGTGCTATGACTATGTCTTATTCTTTTTTGTATTCTCACCAGCAGTGGCATTGACCAATGCAAGTATTCATGAGTACTCACTGAATGAAAGAAGGATTTGTACAGTCATTCTAATAATCACTCTATGTTTACGATATATAGGAAATGACCTTATTTAGGTAAAATCATTGCAACTTATCCAGCACGTTTTTAGATGGGTCAACACCAGCAGTAACAGAAATACTCAAAGACATGACCACTCCCCTCAATCCTCTAGTGCTTGTTTTTATTGGAGTAGTGCAAATAATGGAGCAGGGAGAGGACACCTGGAGAATGATGAGCCCAGCCAGCAATCGGGGAAATGTCATACCAGAAAAAGCCCCAACCCCCTCATTATGCCGGTGGAGAAGCTGAGGCTCAGAAAGGAAAAGTGCCTTCCCCAAAGCTATCCAGAAAGCTGGTGGCAGACTCCGGCAGAACTGGGATGTAGGTCTAACTAATTCCCATCTCTTGGTTTTCCCTTTCAACCTTCCCAGTATGGAACTGAACTCACTGGCCAAGTAGTGCCCCAGCTGGCTGTACAGGTGCTCATGATGGCTGTGCTTAGGCATGGGGTGCTCACTCCACAGTCCAGCCTTTCCAGAGCATCTTATAGTTAGTCTCCCCAGTGTTGCTCATCTAATTCATTCCCTAAGACATGGATAAATTAATGAGCAAACAAGGTCAGTTGCAGTGACGTTGGTAAAATTATTTAAGAAGAGCCTCAAAGCTTCCCGTCTTTCGAGCTACTTAGCAGGAACTTAGAGGGGAAAAAAAAGTTTTCTAGTTGAAGCCTCACTAACTGGCTCACAACAAATGATCCTTGCTTGGTTAAGCACAAGCAGGGAACAACATGATTTCCACTGTCTCATTACTAGATATTTATCTTTCTGAATCTATTGACCACAGTTGAGCTTTCAAACTTCCTATCTACCAGAGCAGCCAGCACAATGCTTGCTGTATTATGGAGGCTGCTTAGACAGTATTCATGAGTTAACTTTCTTATGGAGTATGATACTATTTCATTTCATTTCATTATATTTGAGCAGCTGGAGATCAAACCCAAGGTCTTACACATGCTAAGCACATGCTATACTACTGAGCCACATCCTGGCACAATTTTAACCAATAAATGATGTCAATTATGTGGAACCTGGCCTGGAACTTATTTTGTGAATTGAAAGTCCCTAGTAACCATTTGGAGGAAATAACCTTGCTGTTGAGATCTGTTCAACTTTGCCTGGGTGTCCTCTTCAAATGGCTACACTGTTCACTAGCTGAATAAGTCCTAAGAAGGATCCTCCAAGAGGCTGAAGTGCCACTCCTCTGCCCCTGCCCCAAGCCCCGAGTCCCCAGAAATGCCCCCTTTCCTTGCATCTTGCCTAATTCCTTCGGACCCCTTGGCCCCTCCTAGAGCCACACAGGTCCCCATTCTTCCTTGTTTGTCTTTCCCCACAGTTTCATTTCCTCTGCACATCCTCTATGACGTCTCCCAGGAGCCTCCGTCCTTCCTCTCCCCTAGGGTCTATAAATACTTTGATACCCCAGGGAGGCTTTTGAATTCTTTCCTCAGCCAGAAAGGCCCCTGAGCTAGGATGACCACTCCCAAATGAGCAGGTTTATCTCCAAGATCCATTGGGATATCCAGCCTTTCTTCTTCATGCTTTGCTGGCTAGTTTTGTCAGGGCTTGTAGGGTATTATATGATCTTGAAAGCTTTGTGTGCTGAGCCAAGGCAAAGACTTGGAGACTGGATGTTGAGTCTATGACCAGTTGGGTTGTAGGCTTATAGCTCTGAGAGACTGAGGCCAAAGTCAGAGAAGGTACATCGAAGTCAGAGAGATAATGAAGTCAACCTTTCTCTATGCCAAATCCTGCTTTATACTCTTAAACTGATCAGAAATCTGTACCAATCTCCACCTGGTTGCTAACCCTGCCCACAGACTGAGATCTTTTGGGGTTCTCTTTCGTCTTTTGAACATTTCCCATACACATAAAGAGAGAGTGAAATATTTTACTACTCTTAAAAGGATAATACTTTTGAAGATAAAGAAAAACAGTCTTTTTAGAGCAATGCCCCATGTATTAGTTTCCCAGCACTGCCATAACAAAGTACTACAAACTTTGTGGCTTAGAACAAGGGAAACTTTCTCACTTCTGAAAGTCAGAAATTTGAAAGCTCTAGGATAAGAAATGTATGATAACTTGCACAAGTAATGGATGTGTTATTTAGCTTAATTGGCACTTTCTATACAGAGATCAAAGCATTGTTGTGTATATAAATACACACAATTATTATTGGTCAATTAAAAGAAAGGGAGAATCCTTCCTTGCCTCTTTCATCTTCTGGTGGTTCCAGGGCTTAGGGCTGCATCATTGCAATTTCTGCTTCCATTTTCACATGTCTTCCTCCTCTTATGTCTGTGTGATCTTCTGCCTCTTTCTTTCTTTCTTCTTTTCTTTCTTTCTTTCTTTCTTTCTTTCTTTCTTTCTTTCTTTCTCTCCTTTCTTTTTTGTGGTGCTGTGACTGGAACCCAGGGCCTCACTCAGGCTAGGCAAGTGCTCTTCCGTCAAGTTTTACCCCAGCCATCTACATCACTTTTATAAGGACACTCATCATTAGATTTGGGCCCCACCTGGATAATCCAGAATGATCCCCCTCTTAATGTAGTCACATCTACAAAGATTATTTTCAAATAAATGTGTCACACTTACAGGTTCCAGGGGATAGGATATGGACACATCCTTTGAGGGACCACCATTCAATGTAATGTAGCCCACTGCCTCCATTCATACCTCTGGCATGCTGGAACCAAAAAGCATAAATTACTTCCAAATATCTCTGAGATCCACACTGCTCTATGTTTATGCTGCCCCATCTTCATTCAAGCCCTGTCATTCCTCACACATTATCCTCCCTAGCAACCAGAATGTCCATCCCAGGCCCACTTGGCACAAACACCTGTGGTTTCCCATGGCTCTTATGATCAAGACCAAAGTCCTAGTTATGGTCTATGGGGCCCTGGATAATCTAGATCCCACCCACCTTGCAAACCTTCTCTCTTGCCTCTCTCCTTCTGTCTGCAGTGCCATGTCCCTCCTGTCACAATATCTTCCCCAAAATTGTTCCCTTCTACTGGAGGACTCTCTGCTTTACCCAATCTTTGCCTGGCTAATGCCAGTCACCCATCAGTTCATCTCTAAGGTCAAATTACTCCTCCTCGTAAGATGCTTTCCCTCATGCTCAGACTGGCTGAGAATTCCCTGTAATGACTTCTCTCATAGTTTGCAATTTGGCTTGTGCTGAATTAATGTATTCCCCCACATACAACTAAACTGAGTCCCCCAAGGGATTTATGATAGTCTTCAGTATCTAGTCAGTGTCTGACACATAGTAAGGGTTTAATCATTATCTGAATGAGTATGTGAATGAACAAATGAATGAATGAATGAATGAGTCTGAACGTCTGTGTTCTAGTCCCTCAAGTCATTTTCCTAAACATGAGAAAACAGTGCCTATCTCATAAGGTTCAGTAAAAATCAAAATGAGATAAGGGAGGGGAAGGGACTTTGTAAATCACGATATGTTGCACTAATATAAGGGATCACTGCGGTATGGCCAATGTAGCCAGTCTTTTGGGGGAGTGGCAAGTGGACTGCACAGGGCTTAGGGACAGCAGGAGGGATGGCGGTGGAGATGGGAAAGGATATTGAGGTCCATTATCCCCTGTATAAGAAGACTGCCTGTGGCTCTGTTATGTAGAATATAATTACAAGAGCACTCGATTCCCCAATTTCAGGCTGGAAGCTCCAGCTCATAGCTCATCACCCTCTGGGACTGAGAAGTAAGTGCCTTTCTCCTCAGGTATAAATATTGCCAGAGTCACCACGGGTATTTAAGGTTTTCATTGTCTTCCTTTAAAAGTATCTGGCCCCAGTGAAGGCTGAGGACAGGGTGACAGCCTCCTGGGCTGGCTCTGTCTGTGTCTCTGCCATGCTTCCTTCGAGGTATCCATCAGCCATGCTGGCACTGGTTTAAGGTGCTACCCAGCTGACAAACGACTCCAAAGCATGCCTCTCAGCTTTGCATTCTTCCACTTCCTTGCCTTCTTGGCTTTCACTATTAACCAGCTGGGAGGGTATCACCTCCTTCCTCCTCCTTCCTCTTGCTCTTCTAGCACGTCCATCTAAAAGGATCCCTGAAGGCTCAACATTCCAGGTCTTTAATTTCTTACGTTTGATTTCCCCAGACCCCATCCAGTCATAATCTCCTTTCCTGCAGGGAAGGGACACTTCCACCTCTTCCTCCATATCCTCTTAGCTCCTTGCACTTGGTCAAGAGACCTAAAAAGGCCATTTCACATTTCCATGTTGTCTTCCATTGCTTTCTCCCCTGGGATGTCTATGCATTCACAGCCCTGAAATGCTTCACTGGTTTGGAATGTTCATGACGAGCCAATCCTCTGAATCATACACTTAAAGAAATTGGAAAAAAAAAAAAAAGAAATTGAAAAGAGCAGCATTGTCATTTCCCCGGTTTCCTCTGACCTGGATGTCTTCCCACTAGCTTGATGGCATGCGCTTCCCCACTCAGTCCCACTGGCCTTTGAGGCTTTGTCTCACAGCCCAACGAAGGTAGAGAGAAGCTCTGCAAAATCCTCAGTCTTCTCTCAATGATTTGGGCATCTCAGGGCAATGCATTCTTTCAGTAGAAGGCTTCTGGATAATTTCCTCTAACAGGTTCCACAGGACCAGAGTTAGAAAAGATCTTGCAATTTATCTGTTTAAAGGCCTCCTCCTTTTTACTTATGGCATGGAGGTATAATTGACAGACAACAAGAAGCACAATTTGTACTCAGTGTACAAAAATTGTATACTTTTCTAAGTTTTGACTTATACATAACCTCATGGAACCACTGCAATCATCAAGTTTCCGTCACTCCCTAACGTCTCTTCCTGTTCCTCTGTAATCCCACTGTCCAACCCCTCTCCTCTCCCTTATCCCCTGGCAACCACTGATCTCTCAGTTGATGTATAGTTTGTGTTTTGTAGATTTTTTATAAATGAAAGTAACAACATATTTACTCTTTGTTTTTGCTGGTTTCTTTCACATGGCAGATTGCTTTGAAATTCATTTATGCTACTGTATATATTAACAGTGTTCTGTGTACTCATAGGTCATTACTTTTTAATTACTGTATGGTATTTGACCATATTTTGTTTATTCACTCACCTGTTGATTTTGTTTATCCACTTGCCCGTATTTGTGAGAGTTTTCCTAGTTTGAGGCAATTACCAGTAAAACTGCTATGAACATCCATGTACAAGCCTCTGTGTGGACAAAGAATACAGTGAGTGTGTGTTTAACATTTTAAGAAACTATCAAACTATTTTTTAAATTGATCATACCACTTTACATTACCACCAGGACTTAGTGAGAATTCCAGTTCCTCCATATCCTCACCAACACTTGGTATGGGCAGTCTTTTTAATTTTAGCCATTCTAATAGGTTTGTAGTGGAATCTTACTGTGGTTTTCTTATTTTCCTAATGGCAAATGAGGCTAGGCATCTTTGTGTGTGTTTATATGTAATTTGCTATTCAAATTTTTTGTTGTAGGCTATGTTCAAATATTTGGCATTCTTTTATTGGCTAGTTTTCTTTTAATTGAATTATGTTAATAGTTTTATTGAGGTATAAGTCACATACCATAGAACTTACTAAAGTGTATAATTCAATGCTTTTTATTATATTTATAGTTTTTTAAACCATCACTATAATCTAATATCAAAATATTTTCATCATCTCAAAAGTCCATTACCATTCACTCCCCAGTTCCCTCTTTCTCCAGCTCCTCAAAACCACTTACCTATTCAGTCTGTATAGATTTGCCTCTTATGAACATTTAATAGGAATAGAGTCATCTGATCCTTTGTGTTTGGCTTCTTTTATTAGTGCAATGTCTTCAAGGTTCACCCATGTTACAGCACATATCATAATTCATTCCCTTTTATTGCTAGCTAATATCCCATTGGTTGGACATACCACATTTCATTTATCCATTCATCAGTTGATGGACATTTGGGTTGTTTCAATTTTTGGCTATTATGAATAATGCTACTATAAATACTTTGGTACAAATATGTGCATGAATATATGTTTTCAATTCTCTCCAGAATATATCTACAAGTGTTTACCTAGATAATACGGACGACTCTGTGTTTAATGTTTTGGGGAGCCACTAAACCATTTCCCAAAGTAACTTCACCATTTTACATTCCCACCAGTGATGTATGAAGGTTCCAATCTTTCCATATCCTGCCCAAATGCTTATTTCTGCTTTTGTTTTTATTTTGACCATCCTAGCAGTTGTGAAGTGGTATCACATTGTAGTCTGGATTTGCATTTCTCTAGTGACTAATGATGTTTCATGTGCTCATTGGACATTTGTCTACCTGCTTTTGGAAAAATACCTATTCAGATCCTTTGATCAGTTTTTAATTGATTTTTAAATTATTGAGTAATAAGAGTTCTTTACATAGTTTAGGTACTAGACCCTTATCAGATATATACTTTGAAAATATTTTCCTCTATTGTGTGAGTTACCTTTTCAAAATTTGTTTGTTTTTGAGATAAGATCTCACTATGTAGTCCAGTTTGGACTCAAACTCGAAATGATCCTCCTGCCTCAGCCTCCTGAGTGCTTGGATTACAGGCGTGCACCAACATGCGTGGTCTCACAATTTTTTTAAGACCAAGTCTTTCTATGCAGCCCAGGCTAGCCTTCAACTCCCTATGTAGTACAGGTTGGCCTTGAGCTCATGGTGATCCTCCTGATTCAGCCTCCAGAGGCTGAGATTACAGGTGTGTGCCACCACTTAAAGCATCTTTTCACTTTCTTGATGCACAAAAAATTTCAATTTTGATAACATTGAATTTATTTATATTTTGCTTGGTTGTTTATGCTTTTGGTGTCATAGCTAAAAAATAATTGCCTAATCCAAGGCCACACAGATTTACACCTATATTTCCTTCTAAGAGTTTTAATGTTTTACATCTTACATTTATGCCTATGATCTTATTTGAGTTAATTTTCATGTATGATGCAAAGAAAGAAACCAACTTCTCTATTTTGCATATGGATGTCTATATGTCCTAGCACCATTTGTTGAAAACACTATTCTTTCCCTTCGTAAATTATAAATATTTTTTAAAATTTAAGTTTCCATTGTTTATTGCTTGTATATAGAAATAAAATTGACCTTCATATGTTGATCTTGTATCCTGAAACCTTGCTAAAATTACTTATCAGTTCTAGTAGATTTCTTATAGATTCTATTGTACTTTCCATATCGGTGGTTGTGTTATTTGCAGATAAAACAGTTTTACTTCTTCATTTCTTATTTTGTCCTTTCTTATCTACATGACTTTTATTTCATTTTCTTGTCTGATTGCACTGGCTAGACCTTCCAGTAAAGTGCTGAATAAGGGCAGACATTCTTGCATAGCTCTTCATCTTAGGAGAAAGGATTCAGTAGTGCTATGTTAACTATAAGTTTTCATAATACTTTCTTTCATGTTCAGAAAGTTATCTTGTATTCCTAGCTTGCTGAGACTTTTTCTTGGAAATGGATTTAGATTTTGTCAAATACTTTTTCTGCTCCTGCAGAGATAATCACGGCTTTTTAATTTTTTGTTTGTTAATACGGCTAATTACGTTGCCTGATTTTCAAATGTTAAGCCAAATTTGCCTTGCTTGATACATTCTCCTTTTTGTATATTGTTATATTTTATTTGCTAAAATTTTCAAATATTTATGAAGGACATTGATCTGCATTTGTCTCATCTTTTTTCTGCTTTTGTTATCAGAGTAATGAATGAAAAAAGAAATAGTATCTTCAACTTTCTGAAAGGGTTTGAATAGAATTGGTATTAAATATTTAATTTAAATATTTCATAGGATTTACCAGTGAAGCCATCTGGCCCTGAGGTTATCTTTGTAAAAAGGTTTTTAAATGACAAATTCAATTTTTAATAGATTAGTATCTATTCTTTCTGAGTGAAACTTATGTATTTTAAGTCTTTCAAGAAATGTTTCCATTTCATCTAAGTTGCCAAATTAACTGGCAAAAAGTTGTTCTGAACATTCCCTTCATGTCTTTTTAATATCTACAGAATCCGTAGTTAATCAGTCCTGTCATTCTTCATATTGGTGATTTGTGTCTTCTTTCTTCTTGTCCTGATTAGCCTGGCTAGAGATTTATCTGTTTTATTGATCTTCTCTAAGAACCAGCTTTCTGTTTCATTTATTTTTGTATTTGTTTCTTTTCTAGTTCCTTGATTTCCTTTCTTCTACTTTGGGTTTAATTCATTCCTCTTTTTTCTAACTTGTTATAGTGGAAACTGAGGTCATGGATTTAAAACCTGTGAGGATTAATGTTATGTTTCAATTTGACTGGGCTAAAGGATACCTAGATAGCTGGTAAAACACTATTTTGGACTGTCCTGTGAAGGCCTTTCTAGAAGAGATTAGCATTTGAATCAGTAAACTGAATAAAGAAGATCCCCCCTCATGAACAAGAGGGGCCATCATCCAATATGTGAAAAGCCTGAATAAAACAAAAAAGTGGAAGAAATGCAAATTTGCTCTATCTGTCTAAGCTGGGACATCCTTCTTCACTTGCTCTCAGACACTGGCAATCCTGGTTCCTGGTCCCTTGGACCATGACGTACATTATCAATTTCCCTGGTTCTCAAGACTTAAGGTTTGGACTAGAACTAAACCATTGGTTTACCTGGGCCTTCCCCTTTGTATCAGTAAGGGTTCACTCTTCACTACAGGAACAGAATATATATATATATATATATATAGAGAGAGAGAGAGAGAGAGAGAGAGAGAGAGATCATATTTATATCTATACATCATATATGATATGTATCTGTATAGATATATTGATATAGATATATGATTTACATGATATGCTTAAAAAGGCTGCCTGCAAAGTCAAGTGTGGAAGATTGCAAAAGGGCCATCTGCGGCACAATGGAGAGCCAGAGAATCCAGTCAAAAGTCAAAGGCTTGGAGCTCACTGTGGAGTCTCATATGAGTCCATATCAGGAAGATGAAGGGTCTGTGTTGAAAGGCTGAAGAATCTTTGCTGGAAGCTTGGGATTGGACATTCCAAAGGCAATGGCAAAGACTGGAGCTCCTCCAAAGAAGCAGAAGCAAGACTTCCTTCCTCTTTCCCTTTTTTTTCCACCCAGGATATAAGCCTATTGATTGGTGCCACCCATACTCAGGGTGGATCTTCCAACTTCAGTAAATCCATCATCCACACCCAGAACTATGTTAAACCAATCAGCCAGGCATCGCTTACTCAAGTTGATAGCACAGTTAACTATCTAATCCTTACAGACAACAGATCATGGGACTTCTCAGCCTCCATCATCATGTGAGCCACTCCTACATAATAAATAACTTTCTATATATCTACATAAATCCTATTGGTTCTATTCTAGAGAACTCTAAGTCAAGAAATTTCTTATTCTCTAATATAAGCATTTAGAGGCAACCTGCAAATTCTGTTAACTTGCGTTTTCATTTTCATTTATTTCAAAGTACTTTCTAATTTTCCTTTTGATTTCTTCTTCAATCTGTGGATTGCTTAGAAGTATGTTAGTTTCCAAATATTAATGTGTTTTAAAAAAATCTTTCAATTATTGATTTCTAGTTTAAATTCATCATAGCCAGATCATGTATTTTGCATAACTTGAATTATTTTAAATTTATTAAGACTTGTTTTATGGCCCAGAATAAGGTCTATTGTGATAAATATGGTCTATTGTGTATGTTCTTAGAAAAAATTATATTGTGCTGTTAGGTAATGTATTCTATAAACATCAATTAGGTTAAGTTGATTGGTAGTGTTGGCCATATATTCTATATCCCTGCTGATTCTCTGCCTAGCTTGTCCTATCTATCAATTATTAATGGATGAGAACTAAAATCTCCAACCACAATTGTGGATTTTTTTCTATGTGCCATTATATCAGCTTCTACTTCATATTTTGAAGCTCTGTTATTAGGTACATAAATGGTTAGCATTATTATATTGATGAATTTACCTCTTTGGCACCATGAAAATGACCTTCTTTACCTCTGATAATAATTTTGCTTTGAAATTTACTTTATCTCATATTAATATAGCCATCCCAGATTTTTTTGATTAGTCATATATATTTTTCCACCTTTTTTACTTTTAACCAATATTTAACTTTCTGAAGTGTTTTGCTTAAAGACAGCATGTAATTGGTTCTTGCTTCTACATCCAAGCTGACAGTTTTGGCCTTTTATTTAAGTATTTAAAGTATTTTACATTTTAATTATTGATATCATTAGGTTTAAATTTATCACTTTGTTATTTGTTTTTTATTTTTCCATCTGTACTTTGTTTCCCTTTTTATTATTGTATATTGATTTTTATAAAATATTGGGTTTCAGTGTGATATTTTGATATAGTGTATTTATTATCATATCATCCCCTCTATTGCCCTCCCTTACATCCTCCCTTCTTCTTGTCTAATAATAGTCTCCCTTCTATTTTCATGTCAGGTTTTTCAGATTCCACATATTACAGAAAACATGTAATATTTGTCTCCCTGAGTCTGTCTTATTTCGCTTCACAGGATGTTCTCCAGTTCCATCCATTTTTCTGCAAATGACATGATTTTGTTCTTCTTTATGGCTGAGTTTCCTTTTCTCTGTCTTCTTTGAGATTAATTGAACTGACTATTTTTATGATTCTGTTTTATCTGATACATTGGTTTATTAGCTATGACTTTATCATTTTAGTGATTACTTTGGAGTTTATTGTAGACATCTTTAACTTATCACAGTCTACCTCACAGGGGTATGTACCTCATCGTATATACTAAAATGGTTTGCAATACTATGTGCCCTTTTCTCCCCTCCCAACCTCTGTGCTATTGCTGTCATATATTTTACATTTTACATGTATTATAATCCCCATGCTGTTATTATTTTTGCTTAAACAATTCACTGTCTTTTAGAGACATTTAAACATTATTCCTGGTGCTCTTTTTTCCTTTGGGTACATCCATATTTGTATCCGTTATCATTCTCCTTCCATTTCCTATAGTGTGAGTCTGCTGGTGATGTATTCTTTGATCTTTTGTATAACTAAAATGTCTTTATTTGGCATTCATTTTTTTCCTAAACACAGAGCCTCACTATGTAGTTGAGGCTTCACTTGAACTCACAATTTAGCCCACGCTGGACTTGAATTTGTGGTAATCTTCCTGCCTCAGTCTCCCTTGTGCTAAGATTATAGGAGTGCAACAGCAGACCTGGCTGGCATTCACTTTTGAAAGATACCTGTCTTGATTTGTCTTGTGCTACTATATCAGAATACCACAGACTGGGCAATTTATACTAAAAAGAAATGTATTGGCTTATGGTTCCGAAGGCTGAGAAGTCCATGATTGACCTACTAGCATCTGACAAGGGTATTCCTGCTGCATCGTCCCATGGCAGGTGGGCAAAAAGAGGAAAAGAGAGAAAGAAATCAAACTTGGCCTCACAGCTTCAAGCTCTTTTACCACTGGCATTAATCTAATTAGAAGGTAGAGCCCTCATGATCTAAATATCTTTTAAATGTCCCATCTCATAGCACTGTTGACATTCTAACCATAACAATATTTGCATCTGATGGAGAATCTTGGGTGACACTTTTGTTTTTTCCTCCAGTGTTGTAAAGATTTTGCTCCAAGAACCTTCCAGGCCACTGTACCACCACCTCCAGTGCCTAGGAGCAGAGCCGCCCCTGGCCCAGAGGAGGTGAGGCGTACAGGCACCAGCAGTACATAACCCTCCCCCCACCTCCACTGATATCAGAACACACATAAACAAGTCTCAAAAACAGACTTCCAAATCATCTAAAGCAACCCCAAAGGGAAACGAGATGGAACAATCTGATACTCAACCACCTGGACTCCCTGAACTGGCAATGAAAGAGGACCTGGAAAAAACGAAATCAGAAATAATTTCTCCGGTAACAGCACAGATTGTGCCCATAGTGCAAGACATGAATAATAAATCTAGAGAGGACACAGATAAAAAAAATAGAGGAGCTGAAGAACATGATGGAATCCCAACATAGGAAACAAATGGAATCCATAAAATGGATGCAAACAGATTTCCAGGAGATTAAAAGCTCCATTGAAAGTTTATGCAGCAGAAGGAACCAATGTGAGGACAGAATTTCAGATATAGAATATAAGATTACAATTAGTGAGCAGGAAAAGAAAAAAAATTTTAAAATAGTAAGGGACCATAAATGATCAACCCAGCAGCTGCTAGATGATGCAAAGAAGAATAACATCAGACTGATTGGAGTCAATGAAGAAACAGAAGAGAGTGCAGATGACATAAAAAAACTGTTCACAGAAGTGATGGCAGAAAACTTCCCAAGCAGGGGAAAAGAAGTTGACATACAGATAAGTGAGACATAAAGGACTCCAACTAGCCTTGATAAAAAAAAAATTCACATAGGCATATAATAGTTAAGACTCCAGAAACCCAACAGAAGAACAACATTCTACAAGCAGTTAGAGAAAAGAAGTAAATCACATACAAAGGAAAGCCCATCAGAATCACAGCAGACTTCTCAATGCAAACCCTCAAGGCAAGAAGAGCTTGGAGTGATGTATTTCAAACCTTAAAGGAAAACAGCCTCCAACCCAGGTTGACATACCCTGCAAAATTATCTTTCAAAATTGATGGAGAAATAAAATACTTTCATGACAAAGAGAATCTTAGGAAATTCATGAATACCAACCCAGGACTCCAAAAAATTTTAGACAATATCCTAGGAAAAGACAATGAGGATTGCAACCCGAGAAAACACAGCAGAATGAATCCGTCAGGCACGACGAGAAATCAAATGCAAAAGGGGAAAATACAACAAAAACAAAAAGTCATGACAATGATAAGTCAATACATATCAGTTATTAATTAGTAATTAGTTGACTAGTAATATTAATGGTCTCAATTCACCAATCAAAAGAATAGACTGGCAGAATGGGTCAAGAAGCAAGATGCAACAATATACTGCATACAGGAAACACACTTAATTCAAAAAAACCCCTCATAGACTGAAAGTGAAAGGGTTGAAAACAATACTTCATGTGACAGGAACCAGAAAAAAAAGCAGGAGTAGCTATCCTCTTTGCAGATCAAGTGGATTTCAAATCAACACTGATTAAGAGAGACAAAGAAGGACACTACATCCTTGTAAGGGTACAATCCAAGGGGAAGACATGACAATCAATATCTATACACCAAATTCTAGTGAGCCCAACTATATAAAACAAATACTAACTGAAATGAAAAGTCATATAAGCACTAATACAATAGTAGTGGGGGACGTCAATAACCCACTCTCATAGATAGATCAACTAGACAAAAAATAAACAAGGAAATACTGGAACTCAATCAAACTCTTGAACAAATGAACTTAACAGATGTTTACAGAGTGTTCCACCCCACCAAATCAGAATACACATTCTTCTCAGCTGCACATGGGTGGTTCACCAAAATAGACCATATACTCGCTATAGAACATGCTTACATAAGTGCAAAGGAATTGAAGTTATCCCCTATATATTATTAGACCATAGTGTGATGAAATTGGAGATCAATAGCAAAAGAAACCACAAAAATTTCGTAAACACATGGAAATTGAACAACACACTTCTGAATAACCAATGGATCACAGAGGAAATTAAAGAAATCAGATAGTTCCTACAATTAAATGACAATGCC
>NW_004624797.1:8893894-8915843 GCF_000247695.1 Heterocephalus glaber
GCCTTGCTTAAATGTCTTCTCATTTTTGTTTTTGATATTGTCCTTGGTTTAATTTCTGGGTTGATACTTCGAAGTTGCTTATTGTAAGCATCTTTGTTGCTTGTAGTTAGAACCCTTATGGAATGATTGCTTCTCAGAGGTGTCTTCCAGATATAGCTCGTCTTTAGCTTTTGAGTCTCTAATGTCTCTGAGGCTATCTCATTTTCGTTATACCAGAAAGGACAACTGATTAGATCAATCACAACACCTTAGCCCAAATGATACAATCAGCAACACCATAGCATCAAGTACCTCTTAGAAAATGGCAATTTCTGGTAGTTATTAATCTATCACTTTTAACTGTGTAGATTAAATCAACATCGAGGACCAACCCTACATATCTTTATAGTGAATAAACTCTTCGATATAGCAACTTTACCCTTTGGGATGGGGAGGTAGAAGGAGTTGGGGAGGGAGGGATAGGTAGGTAGAAGTTTAGAGGAAGGTTAGCAGTGAGGCCAGAGGACACAGGCGAAAGAAAGAAAAATAAAGAAGAAATAGATATTAGGGCCAGAAAAGGAACACTAAGGGAGATGA
Organism: Heterocephalus glaber; assembly: GCF_000247695.1. Next base: position 8,894,471 of record NW_004624797.1, read on the forward strand.
ACAACAATGTGGGACAGCAAGGGAGTGAGTGAGAGAAAGAAAGAAAAGAGAAAAGAAAGAGAAAAAGAGAAAAATAAAAATTTGAAAAGAGTAGAAAAAATAAATAAAATTAAAATAAGAACAAGAAAATACTAATGATAATTTTGAAAATAACAAATAAAAGATAAAAATTAAGGGCCTCCTTCAGGGTATGTCTTTGCTGTCACAATAGACAATGTCAGCAGCAGTGTGCAGATATAAGTCAATGAGTCTCAGCAAGCCAGTTGCAGACCCATGAAATTCAGGCAGATTTCTGGCTGCAAGTCCCAAGTTGAGCTCCCTGTCCTCCTGCAGGGTTCAGCTGTGTAATGTTCTACTGCAGGTTCCAGCTGCCTTTCCCCTGAAGATAGTCCAGGTTCCAGTGGGAGGTAATGATCCCTTCAACTTACCAAGCACGGTGGTCTGGTGTGCCTTTATTGCAGATTATCTTCATTTTTCCAGTGGACTTCAATTTTCATCAGGGAGCCTGAGAGAGGCCCTCTCTCTGTTGTTCACTTCTGCAGCTCAGGACAATGGCCTTTATGCCCCCCTATGCCTCATCTCGCTGGTCGCAGGTGGGCATGATGAGCCGGATGGAGCGGGGCTCCAGATGGCCAGGGACCTCCCAGACAAGCTGCTTGCCGGTGGGCATGCCAAGGTTTCTTCATGTTTCTTACACTTGGAATTTGTTAAATTCCTTGGATCTCTGGGCTTATTGTTTTCATCATGTATGGAAAACCTCTGGCCATTAGTTTTTCAGATATATTTTTCTTTTACTTCTTCTCTCCTTTTCTCCTTTAGTGACTCCAATTACATGTATATGAGGCCACTTGAATTTTTCCTCGAATTCACTGATTCTTTGTTTATTTTTAAATTCTGTTTTCTCTGTGTGTTTGATTTTGAATATTTCTATTGCTTTGTGTTCAAATCCATGAATCTCTTCTTCTGGAATATCTAATCTCTTCATCCCACTCGATGTGTTTTTTTACCTCACATGTTATAGTTTTCATCTCAAGGTTGATTTGAGTGTTTTAAAAAGTACCTTCCATGTCTCTGCTTAACTTTTTGAACACACAGAATACAGTTATAATAACTATTTTAATGTCCTTGTTTGCTAATTTTAACATCTGTATCAGTTCTGATATGATTTCAATTACTTGATTTAGCTTCTTCCTGGTTAGTTTCCTTCTTTGTTGATGCTAGATAATTTTTAAATGGATAACAGACATTGTGAATTCTACCTTGTTTGGTCTTTTATATGCCTGTGTCCCCATAATCGGTGGTTCTCAACCAATGAATGCTTTTTTTTGCCTGGAAATATTCTTGGTTATTACAACTGGGGATGCTATTAACACCCAATCAGTAGAAGCCGGATAAGAGGATAAACGTCCTACAATGCACATGCCTGTGATCCCAGCTACTCTAGAGGCTGAAACAAGAGGATCACAAGTTCCAGGCTAGCCTGGACAATTTAGCAAAACCCTGTCTCAATCAACAACTGGGATTTCATCTTATTGAAAAGCTTTTGCACTGCAAGAGAAACCACCAACAGAGCTAAGAGACAACCTACAATGTGGGAAAAAATTTTTAGCAGCTGTAACTCAGACAAAGGGCTACTATCTAGAATACATAAAGAACTGAAAAAAAAACAGACCCCCCCAAATTCAAAGACCCAATTCAAAAATGGGCATCTGAAATGAACAGACATTTCTCAGACAAACAAGTAAAAGCAGCAAATAAACATATGAACAAATGTTCAACATCACTGGTCATTCGAGAGATGCAGATGAAAAAAACACTGAGATTCCACCTCCCCACAGAAAGAATGGCTGCTATCAACAAATCAACAATAACAAATGCTGGTGGGGGTGTGGAGAGAAAGGAACCCTTCTCCATTGTTGGTGGGAGTGCAGACTGGTGCAACCACTGTGGAAATCAGTATGGAGATACTTCAAAGAACTAGGGCTAGAGGTCCCATTTGACTCAGCTATTCCCCTGCTGGGGATCTTCCCAAAAGAATTAAAAGAATCATACCACAGTGATATATGTGCACCCATGTTTATAGCGGCACAGTTTGTGATAGCTAAAGCTTGGAAGCAGCCCAAGTGCCCATCAACTGGAAATTGGATAAAGAAGATGTGATTTTTTATAAAATTGAGTATTACTCAGCCATAAAGAACAAGAAACTAGAGTCATTTATAGCTAAATGGATGCATATTGAGGCCATACTGTTAAGAGAAATAAATAAGACACACCTGTATAAATACCGAATAGTTTCTCTGGTGTGAGAAACTGAGAGTGTAAATAAGGACTAAAAGGATTAATAACTAATAAATGATACTTCGAAATAGGAAAAGGTCCAAAGGCGTGGGGGTGGTGGGAGGGGAAGGGGAAAGGAAAGAATGGAAAGGAAAAATTATGAGAAAAGGAAAAAAATGGAAGCGAAGTATATAAATAGGGAAGGGCACACAGGTAATGGGGAAAAAAATGAGAACCAAGATACATCATGTACAGGTACAAGCACCCAAAGATAAATGTAAATGTATTGTATACCTAAAATGTACCAATAAAAGAACTGAAGAAAAAAAAAACCCTGTCTCAAAATAAAATAAAAATTTAAAGGCCTGGAGATATAGCTCCATGGGAAGGACCTGGGTTCAAACCCCAGTAATGAAAAAAAAAAAAAGAGAATGAAAGAGGAAAAAAAAAGAAGGAAGAAAGACAATAAATGGGGGAGAGAAGAGGAAGAAAACTAGACAAAAGAAGAATACAAAAAAACTAAGGAGAGAAGAAGCTAGAGGATGGGAGTAAATTCATGAGGAGCTGACATTTCAGTGGCGACTATGACCATGCCCAGGGAACTACTGCCAAGAAGGAGGAAGGCGGGTGTAGACCCCAGAGAAATGCAGAGCACCCAGCATGACAATACAGATGTGTGTATCTCCTGCAGAGGCCACCTGGTGCTTTTCTCAGAAGCCATGTGTCCTTCAGCCAAGGACCCAACGACTAGGGCTTTTGGAAGGAGGCAGATTGGCTCGCTGGCCAGGCAACAGCTGGGTGCCCTTGGGTCCCCTGACTGAGACAGCTGCCATCCACACCCAGCTGCCTGAGAGACAAGGAGGGTGTTTACTCAATGGTCTGAATGTCCTCTGAGGACAGGGCTCTCAGTTACACAGCAAACAGCTGGCTCCTGAGAGGCTGCGTCCTGGGCGCTGCGACCTGGAGGCTCCAGCGAGTTGAAAACCCGACTAAGTGCTTCCTCCACCCTCACGCCCCACTCCGGGGAGAGGGGTGCTCAACTACAGCTGGGACCTGACAGGTGACTTTTTAAAAACGCTTGTTCTGAGCGAACATTCTCCAAAGCGAAGACAAGGCTTTCTGTCGCCAGGGCTTGTGGAAATTGGTTTCAGACTCTGCCACCCGCTGCAGAAGACAGCTTGCAACTTTCCAGTGCGAAGTCATTTCCTGGCGGGTTACCAGGACAGACCGGCGGTGGCGCAGGGTCGTCCCAGGCGGGCCCAGGAAAACCACGAGCTCACTCTGCCTAGGCGCGTTGCCCGCCCTTAGGGGGCTGCCCGCGCGCCTGTGCTCAGCCGCGGACTCGCGCCCGCTCGGGGAGCCGAGCTGGGCACCGCCGCCCTAGTGGAGGCGGGGTGGCGTGGGCAGTGCGCCCGCGGGCCGGCGCTGCAGCAGCCCTGGGCACCGCCCTGCCCCCCTCGCGGCTTCCGGAGCTCGCCGAGCCCCAGAGCGCTGGAAATAAGGGGGTCCGGGCTCCACCTACCCCGCCCAGTCCCAAGCATCAAGTCTCCTGGCCCAAACAGGGCGGACATTTAGAAACCAAACCAGCAATAGAATTGCAACACATTTGATTGCTTTTTATCTTTATTTTTAGAGAAGGAATTTGCAGCGGGGGTGAAGCTGGTGGAGAGAATTGGAGGGAGCTGTGGCTTTGAGAGCAGGTTCCTGGCGCTAGCGGCAAGTGCGTGCAGCGTGCAGAGCTAGCAAGCATGACTAGGCCAGGCTGGCGAGTAGTCGGGTGCCGGGACGTGACAGGACCGCGAGGACTGGTTCTTTGTTTCCACTCATCAGAAAGGGCTCTTAGCGAGCGTATTCTGCCAATCCCAGCTTTCCTGGTGGAATGGAGCTTTTGCTTTGCTGCAGCTATTCACAATGGGAGTTTCGTTCATGTGAAGACCTAATTTACACTGTCTATCCTGGCATTCCGACCCACCAGCCTAACAAACTGGAACAATGTGGTTAGCTTCGGACGGGGCGAGGGTAGTGCAGATTTGCTCCCACTCCAAGCAGCCGTGTACTTTCCTGGAAGCTGGGAGGAGAGTCCACATTTTCCTGCCCCACTCCTTGGCAGTGCTTCTCAAATACTACCACTTGAGGTCCTTGTTAAACGCAGGTTCTAATTTAGAACCTGAGGGAGGCCTACATTTCTAACAAGCTCCCAGGTCCATGCAGCTACTGCTCCACACACACTTTGCCGAGCAAGGGATAGAGCATTGGTCTCAGCTGCAGTTCTCACTAAAATCCCCTAAAGAGCTTAAAAATCTAATTAGGTCACCCTCCACACACACACACACACACCACTTTGACTTGTGGGGTGCTTTTTAAAACTTAAGCTTTTCAGAGAAGCCAGAATTGAGAGCAGCTATGAAGAGAGACTTAGGCTGCAGCCCAGGAGATTGAGTTCATAGTGGGCCTAACTATAGGTTTAGTTTATGACCAAGATTAGCAACTCAGTTTATGATCAAAGAACATATTTGGTCCGCATAGTTTCAAACACTCCACCTTCCTTCATCTTCATTCAGCCATCAAATATTTATTGAGCCATTATACTGTACTGGGCACTGTGCTGGCTACTAAAGAGTCAGTAGCAAATGAGACAGACATGATGTGTTTAAACAGGTGACATGATCAGATTTGCATTTTTAAAAGATTACTTTGGCCGCAGAGTGAACAGATTGGAGGGAGGCCAAGTGCATGTATCAGGAAGCTATAGCATTAGACTAGGTGAGGGATGTTGGTGGCAAGGACCAAGGTTGTGGCAGAGAGGAGTGGATGACTTCAAGAGCTACCTGGGAGGTGACATCAACAGAAATTGATAATGGGTTGAACATGCAAAATGATGAGAGAGATTTGTCTGGGATCTCCTCTTAGGGCCATTGAATGGATAGTGATGCCCCAGAGCTAGAGAAGACTGGAAGAGGACCGTACTTGGAAAGAAGGCCATATGTTTGGTCCAAACGGAGCTGTCATGTATGCAGTTAGATAAACTGTCTTAAACTCAGAGGAGCAATATGAACTAGAAATATAAATTTGGGAGCCATCAGGGTAGGTATTCAAAGCCAAAGAGGGTCACCTGGGTACAGACTGTGGAATGGCAAGGAAAGAATGAAGGTAGGCCTTGAGGAGCTCTTAACATTTGACAGCAGGCTCTTCCAATGTCTATACGATTTGGGCTGTGCTAGCCTTCCCCCCTTCTAATTACTGTCATCTTTCCATCTCATTCATCAAACACCTTTGCTAAAACAACTCATGGTTTCCTCCTCTTCCATAAGCACAGTGTTATCATGGATGACTTCAATATTCTAGTGGATGTCCCGTCCAACGTGGTAGCATCTCTGTTTCTTGACTTCTTCATCTTTATCATTGTCTTCACTACTCCCCAAGCAATACTCAGCATAGTTACATCTTGGGCTTTGACATTTCTCTCAACTGTGCCACTTTAAAATTCACTCTTTCAAAGCCTCCCCTTCAGCTACATCTTTTTCTTCCCAGTTTGCTTGCTTATTTCCAGGAGAATTATTCTTTAACCTCATTGGCATGACTAGCCCACTGATCCACCTTTTCTCCACTTCATCACCCCTCTACTACCTTCACTTCCTTGTTATCCAGCCCAGTCTATGATTTGTCATTTCAATATCAAGAACTGGCAATGATCATCATGCTCCCAACAGTCTCTGAATAAGAAGGGTTGAGGCTGAGCTCTTCAGTGAATGTTCAGAAGATGGGTTTCTGTGGCATAGATTAAAATTTAAAACTAGGTACTCAGTACCAAGAATGGTAATATAGTTACAGAAATTGCCATTTCATTTTGAAAATGGACATACTGTTCTTACATTCTCTATGTGTGTGTTTTCTTTTTTTATTTGCTTTGGGGGGTGTATTTTTTCTGTATTTTGTTCTTTTTTTTTTTATTTTCATATTTCTTTTTGTTTTGTCTTGATTTGTTCTTACATTCTTACCTGGATAAATCACTGCCCAACTCAAGCTACTAAAATACCTGGGGATGGGGAGGAGCATGCTCTTTAAAGAAGCAGTTGTGGATCAGCTCAAGCATTTGGACAAGTGTTTGGATGGAGTTCCAGGATATTGGGTCATGGAATTGGGTCATGGAACAGGAGCACATGTTATTAGCCTGTGCTGTTGGGAGAATAGGTATACCTTGTCATTTACCATTAATGACCTTAGATCTGCTGTTTGGGTGGCACAGGCTTGGGGCTGGGACTGGACTTGAGTTCTGACCAGAGGGAATGTCAAAGGCAAAGCCAAGGAGGTGGAATGTGTGTGATACATCCAGGGAACAGGGATTAAGCTAGTTTGGCTGGTATGGTGTGTCTGGAAAGGAGTTGGAGACCCCACTACCTGTTTTGGTCCTATGGTGGACCTACCACCAGGTGACAAACTGATTCATAGACAGTCATGGTGATAGAGGGTGAAACTGTTGGGGTGACACCACACAGGATGATTGCGAAGGGTCTGTGCTGGCTGACTTGGGCTCCACTTGGAAGAAGGCACTGACTACAAGGGCTACAACTAATTGTAATCAGATCCACATGCTCTAACCAGGGGCTCTCGGCTTGTGTGTGTGTGTGCTGCAAACTCTGAGAAGTCTGTTAAAGCCTATGGTCCCCTTCTCAGAGTAATAGAGTAAATGCATAAAATAAAATACAAAGGATTGTAACAAAAACCAATTATACTGAAATGCAGTTATCAACATATTGGTAAAGTTTGTGGTATCTGTGCCTCACTATTAGCACATTAAATAAAAAGATCTGGCAGCAAGTCTTGTAGATATCATAATTTCAAAGTAGTGATGAACATATTGCTATTGTAAGAAATCTACTTCCCTCTAATGTGATATGAATGTGAGTCATTTCTGTTGGAGGCCCGGTCACAGCTCCTCTAATATTACAGTGATTTTTTTGCCTGCATTTATGATCAAAAGAAATGCAAAAATGTAGTTAAAAGATAGCAGAAATAAAGGTGTACTTATCTCCATCCAAGTTCATGAACCCTTTGAATTTTAGCAGATCCCTTACAGGAACAGGGACCCCAAATTAAAAGTCTACATAGACTTTCTGGTTTTCCTTTGTAGAAATTGCCCTTCGAGTTTGTCTGTTTGGGCTGCAGTTTGTAACAAAATAACCTAGTCTGGATGGATTACAAACATAAGAAATTTATTTCTCACAGTTCTGGGGTCTGGAAAGTTCAAGATCAAGGTGGCAGCAGATTCTCTCTGGTGGGGGCCACTTCGTCATAGATGTATCTTCTGGCTGTGTCCTCAGATGGTGAAATGGGCAAGGGATCTCTCTGGAGTCTCTTTTATCAGGGAACTAATCCCATGAATGAGGATTCCACCCTCATGACCTAATTACCTCCCAAAGCCCCCACCTTCTAATACCATCACATTATGGCTTAGGATTTCAACATACGAACTTGGGGAGTTGCTATGGTTTCAATGTTGAATGTCTCCCAAAGGTCCACATAATAAAGACTCCTCTCCTGATAGAACCTTTAGGAGGAAGGACCTAGCAGGAGATCCTTAGGTCGTTAGGGGCTGGCCCTTGGAGGAGATCATGGGACCTGTGTCTCTTCCTCTCTCTTTGCTCCGTGGTTTGTGATATGAGTGGTCATGCACTCCACATGCTCCCACCATGATGGGCTGCCTTACCACAGACCCAAAAGCAACAGGGCCAATCGATCATGAACTGAAACCTCCAAAACTGTGAGCCACACTGAATATTTTTTTTTCTTTATAAGTTAAAACTCTCAGGTATTTCATTATAGTGACAAAAAGTTGATAAACACAAGGGGACACGGACATCTAGAACATAGCATTCTGTTTCAAGTCTCTTCGCGGGAGGGCTCTTTTCCCAGAGGCAATGGTGGATTGGAGATTTGATTTTTGGAACTAACCTGAAGTCCTACCTTCCTTTTTCTGTCTTCTTAGAGTCCATGTTGGTTGGGTATCCCTTGTGAAAAATAGTACTTTCCACTTCAAGAGAGGTTCTTCTTCCAGCTCATGTCAACTAAGCATCTGCTAAATGCATGGTTCTGTGATGAGCCCTGGCCGGGGAAAGAGGGACCCTAAAGAGATTGGGACCAAAACTAGTAATGCCCACTTACCAAGTACTTTTTACATCCCAGCCTCCCCGCCAGCACTTCATTCACTGGGCAAAGTTATACTGACTGCCTACTGCATACCAGGCACTGTCCTAGGAGCCGTGGGCACAGCAGTGAATAAGATTAACTCCCAGCTCTTATAAAGCTTGTACTCTAGTAAGATGGTGTACAAAATAAATAAGACAAGGATGTAGTGGGCTTGACTGTGACACGTGCTTAAAGAAAAACCAGAGACGGGAGAAAGGGAGTTTCCACAAAGGAGGTACAATGTCAATGCCAAATGAGCTGACCAAGGAAGGTCTCACTGAGATGGACATTTGAAACCAGATCTGAAGGAAATGAGGCACTGAGCCTTTGCAGATATTTGGAGGAAGCACATTCTAAGTAGAGCAAACAGCTAGGTAAAGACCCTGAGGCCAGAGTGTTTTGGCATGTTTGTGTTTGAGAAATGTGGAGGGAGCCCCAGCGCTGAGGAAGAGTGAGTGAGAGGAAGATTGGCTGGAAGTGAGGGCAGAGAGGAAGTTGGCAGAAGGGTGCTGGATCATGTAAGACCTCAGAGGCCACTTCGGTGATCTTGGTCAGAGCAAGATGAGAAGCTACTGGGGCAACTGAGCAGAGTCCCTGAATAACACGGTTAGGTGATAGTATCCTTATTCTCATATTATAATAGGGGAAATACAGCTCAGAAAAGTTTAATGACTTGGCTGGGAAATGGCAGAGCTGAAACTTGACCAGAAGACTCAATGGAGGATACACACCTTCTCCCCTAGTGCTAGGCTCAGAGGAGGATGAGCATGTTTTTTACTTGCATCTGCTGCTTCCAGACTGATGATCCTTTGCAATTTCCCAAGGACCATACACTACTCTCTGTTTACCACCCGTGTTGTACCCACCAAACTCTGCTTCTGAGCTGTGAGCTCTTTTGGAGCACCTGCTATGTGCCAGGTACTGTGTTAGACGCTGTGAGTAAAATGATGAATAAAAGAAGTCAGCTCCCTGCTCTTCTGGAGCTTTCATTCTAGTGGATGGGGATACAGATAAGTAGGAAAATAAGAAAGAAAACAGTCTTTAGCAACAAGATTCCTGAAAGAAAACAGAGTGGCTACCTTATATAAGCTGGGTAGGGAAGACCTCTCTGAGGAGGTAACATTTGAGATCTGGGTAATGAGAAGGAGCCATCCCAGAGGGAAAACATTCTAGGCAGAGGGAGGAGCATGAGCAGAGGCTCAAAGGTGAGCACAAATGTGGTTTGTTAGAGGAAGAGAAGGCAGAGCAGTGTAGGAGAAGCATAAGAAATGATGGGAAGTGACAGGCGATTGGGGTGAAGACACAGGGCTGGACCCAGTAGGACCATGTTGGTCATGATCATATGGGAATTCACTGGAGTGTTTCAAGCAAAGGAAGGAAATTATCTGATAGATATCTTAAGATCATGCTGATTTCCTTATGCAGAATGGATTGGTTGGGAAGGAAGGATGAAGAAAAGTGAAAAGATTTAGGATATGTTGGTAGAGGAAGTCAACCAGATAGGCTGCCATGTTAGATGTAGGGGTGAGAGATAGAGAGAAACCAAAGATGGCCACCACATGGTGGCCTGAGCAACTGCCTGGATGATGTCTTAGTCCATCATTTGAGTTACTACCACAAAATACTTGAGATTGGTAAGTTATAAAGAACAGAAATTTATTTCTTAGTCTAGAGGCTGAAAAGTGCAAGCTCAAGTTGCCAGGAGATTCCATGTCTGGTGAGGGCTCACTTCATGCTTCATAGATAGTACCTTCTCGCTGCCTCCTCACAGAATCAGACAAGTTCCTTCTGGCCTGTTTTATGTGGGCACTAATCCCATTGATGAGGGCAGAACTCTCATGAAATGGTCATCTCCTTAGGCCCCACCCCTTAATACTATTGCAGTGGGGATTAAGTTTCAAATATAAATTTGGGGGGATACATTCAGACCTTAGGAAATGGTGAACCCACTTATAGAACTGAGCGAGGCACTGGAAGAGTGAATTTAGAAGAAATGTTGAGTTGTTTTGAACTTTCTAGTTTGAGATACCTACTTTAGTAGGTAGTGTCAAATAGGGAGTTAGCTTTGTGAGTCTGCAGTTCAGAGAGAAGTCTAGTCTGGAGATATAGAATCAGAAATTTCACTCTGTATATATATACCTGTACCAAGCACAGGGCCTCCCTTATAGTATATGTTCTATAAAATTTTGGTTGGGGGCTAGATATTCAGCTCAGTGGTAAAGCATATACTTAGCATGCACAAGACCCTGGATTCCCCCTCTACCACACACACACACACAAAGGGAGAGAGGGAGGGTGGGGGAGGGGGGAGGGAGAGGGAGAAGGAGAGGGAGAGAGAGAATATATTTGTTTGGTAGGTTGAATGAATGGATGAAATACGTTCTTAGAGGTTCCCAATCAGAAAGACCTTGGTTCAAATTTAAATCTTGGCTCTGCTGCTTAGCCATTTGACCTTGAACAAATTATTAGACCTTTGAGCCTCAGTTGCCTCACCTGTAAGATGGAGATAATGACAATACCTATACTGTAGGGTTAGTGTAAAGATTATCCAAAATAAACCATGTGAAGTAAGTACAATCTCTGGTAAATAAATGCTCAGTGAATTGGTAGCTGCCATAACATTCAAATATAATATGAGACAGGCCCCAAGAAAGCAAGCTCAGGAAAGGCACTTCAGAAGGTAGCCCCAGAGGGTGGGATAATGCTGCCTGGCTCCATGTGAGAGGAAATAAAGCCTACTGGTTCGGTGTCACCCTCCAGACCAGTCTGGGCTCACAATCCAGGCTCAGCCACTTACTAGCTCACTTAACATCTATTATGGGGGGCATACAGTTATTATTAATCACCAATATAGGGATAATAATAGTCCTACCTCATAGAGCTGTTGGGAAGTATTAGATGAGACAGCCCATGACACAGGCTGACAGCTGCGCCAGGCTCATACTAGGGCTCCACGCATGCTGGGAGCTGTTAGCACAGCCATGAAGGGAAGGCCTGCAAACAGGCTTCAGCTGGGCCCCTGACCTCCCTTCAGAGAAAATGGAATTCAGCCCTGTCAGGCAACAGAGCCCATTTCATACAGCCCTTCTCCCCAAGCGCTCTCCTTCCTACTCCTCCCTGCCCTTGGCCTCCCAGATTTTACAACTCCCTCAATACTTTGTGAGCTTTTGCCAGGACTGGTGTGGAGAAGGCCAGTTCCTCCTGTCCAGGCCTGCACAAACTCAGCCTCCCTTCACCCTGCGGGAGGTGGTAGCCACAGGCCACCGGCGAGGGAATCCAGATCCCCAAGCCTGCCTGAAGTGATCTAGGAGCAGAGAGAAATAAGCAACTGAGACAGTCCCAGAGGGCCACCAGGCTTCTCTCCCATTCAAATGCTCCCTTTGTTGCTAAGAAGCAAACCTACCCCATCCCCACTGGCACCAGCCTGCCCATTGTTTTCCTCAGAGACCATGGGAAGCCGAGAGCTGCGGCTACCTCTCCCTTTCAGGAATGGCATTCTGGACTTTCCATGGCAGTGGGAGTGTCACGTAACCAAAACTTCCACACCCAAGGGTTCATGAACAGAGCCCAGGGTCAGGTGTCTGGGCAGGCCCAAAAGAGGCCCCAAGGAGGGCACTGAAAGTGTGTGACTTGTGTCTTCCTATGAGTCTGGTTATGTGTGGTGATGACAGCTCTGGGGTCCTGACATCTGAGCGATGGGCAGAAGGCTAAGCCCAGCTGCATGTGAGCAAAGTGGGGCCTCGTGATTTGTTCTAGAGGTGAGAAAGCATAAAACATCCCACTGGAAAGACAGAAGAGAGAGGTTGCTTAAGTAGATGGTCCTACAGGTGAAAGGAATGGTTGGGTCTGAGGTGGGAAACAGCCAGAGGTCCTTCCTTCAAATGGGGGCGGGGAGCTCTTTGGCATCGGCACCTTTGGCTCTGAATCTTCTCAGACGAGACCGGGTGAGTTCAGGGTCGTATGGCGGTAGACTCTGAATCTTCTCAGGATCATCTGGTGCTGACTGGCCCAACCTCCCACACCTCCCCTCCTATCAGCTGGCTCCTGGGGGTTGCTCATCCCCTTGGTGCTCACCTTCTCAGCTGCAAAAGAGGAAGGAAGAGCTCCCAGTCCATCTCCCACATGCTATCTCCAGAGCCAGCTCTCAGCAAGTCCCCTTCTGCTCAGTCACTGATTCCCTGTTGCTTAAGGACAAAGTCCCAACTCCTCTGAGGCTTTCCACTGCAAAGGAAATTTTCAAACCAGAAAGGCCTTTCTAACCGCTGGTTTTTACAAATAATGAAATTGAGGCCGAGAGGGAAAGTGTCCTGTCCAAGGCCACACAGCAAGTTATTGGTGAGTCTAGACACAAGAACCCAGGCCTCCTGATCCCCAGTCAGTGCTCTTTCCACAACAGTACTTGACTTTCACCAACCTTATTTGTTACTTGCTGTGTCCAAACCACTCTAAACCTCAGAGGCTTAAGATGCTCCAACCATGGTTTCTGTAGGTCAGGAATTTGGGGAAAATGCAGCTAGGTAGTTCAAGGTTCAGGGTCCCTTATAAGGTGGCAGTCAGAGAGTGGTCCCCAAACCTGTCACGTGATCTTTCCACATGAGTTACTTTGTGCTTCCTCATGGCATGGTGGCCATCAAACTAATCAGAGTGGCTCAAGGCTTCAGGTTTGAGTGTCCCCATAACTAAGGGGGAAGCTGTGTCCCTTTTCGTGACCTCAGAAGCCCACCTGGGAAAAGACACTGCACTGCCCCTTACTTTGGACATAGTCATAGCCTGCCCAGCTTCAGGGAGATGGAACATAGATCCTACATCTCGGGGGAGGGGTCAAGGTCCTACTATAGTGGGCACATGTGGGACGAGAGAGCTTGCCCAGCCATCCTGCTGCACTGATCTTCCTTCTCGCTACTGCCTCGTGACTCCGGACAAGTCTTCTTTCTGCTTTTCTGCTTTGGTAGGTCCATTTCCATCAGGCCCTGGGCCTGGCTGCCCTTCTGTCTTTTCCAGTGCCTTCAGGTCCCAGATGGAGTCCACCTCTTTCTTTTTTTTTTTTTTTAACAATAAAAATACAATTGCTTTATTTCCACATTTTTACAGTCCCCAATATTGTATCTGATAGGAATATTCATCTCTAAAAACACAAAAATATTTCAAGAAAGCATGTTACAAGATAGTACATATAAGCAATAGTTTGACAGAATTTTATCAACTAGTTCATACCTCCAAAAAAAGAATTTTAAAATTCAAAAATAACCATTAGCTTTATTTAACATGCTACATCTTAACATTTAAAATACCATGCTCTAGTTAAATATTTCATCAACAACACTGTATACAAATAAAATATTACACAAAATATATTTAAGAAAATGTTTTGGTCTTCGATCTGAGCAATAAATAAAAACACAGGCACTTCTACACTGCGACAGGGAAGCGATCCCTACTCAGAATAATAACTTTGGATAAGCAACATGTGAAAATGTGGCAAGAATAGAATCCTGGAGTTTTAAACTGACAAACCGCTTAAAACATCTGTAACTGCCATCTTTGCATTTCAAGTTCAAAAGTCCTAATCCACAATGAAAATTTATAAACTCATATGAATGGTTGTCAGGGGAGATGCAATCATCAGTTGGCTATTATGGAATCACACTTCTTATTTTCAAAATACTAAAATTATGTAACTATTGTGACATCACCCATAAGAAAAATTAAACTTATTTTCCTGATCATAAACCACAACAAGATAAACTGGATATGTCATACAGTGACTCTTATTTTATAAAATTAACTAATTAATTAACATAAGAAAATACTGATGGGGTGGCAGGAAACTTTGATATAGTCCATTTTCTAAACAATTTTTAAAATTCATCCACATTTCAGCTGGGTGTCATGGCACATGCCTGTAATCCCAGCATTTGGGAGGCTGAGGCAGGAGGATGGCCATGACTTCAAGGCCATCCTCAACTACATAGCAAGTTCAAGGCCAGTCTGGACTACATGGTGAGACTCTGTCTCAAAAAAACAAAAACAAAAAAACAAACAAGCAAAAACAAAATTCATCCACATCTTATGAAAATAACATAATTCCATTTCACAAAAACCATTGAGTCATGAACAACAAGATCTTGGTAGCAAATAAGTTCAATATACCTGAATTATAGATATATCAGTCATTACAATGGAAATAAGAATATTCTCATACAGAAGGGCAAAACAAAAATAACTTACAGTGGTCAAATTCTAGAAACATGACTCAGATGAAAGGGGACAAATTAGAAAATAATGACCATTAGCAAGTAGAAGGGATTAGAACCAATCACCCTGTCATATTCTCCATAAAAAATTGTCATCTGCTTTCCCTTGTCACAAAAGTACCAAATCGAAGGGCTTGGAGGCCCTCAAATGGATACTACTTATAAAGGCAATTCCGATGGCTTAACATACAAATAACCTAATGTGAAAATACAACTAGTCCAGATATGCCTTTCTATGCAAAATTTAGCTTGTATATAGTTTAGCATTTTAAATGAGCACTTTGCAACCTTGACCAAATATCAATCATCTCCTGAGGTTTTCTACTATGTACTAACATCAAATCTATGTAGGAACAAATATTATTCCTGTTTTTCTCCTCGATATCAAATGTCCTGAAGCCTTTGTGTTTCTCTGGAACGAGGCCGAGTTTCTGAAGGCACATTCCAGTATAAACATCATCAATGGCATAGAGATGAACCCGGTCAGTGATGTTGTACAGCCTCAAGGCCAAGTGGCCGGAGTAGAGGAATCCACCTCCCCCTGCATAAGGTGGGTAAACCCCAGAGTAAACAACTTCCGGGATGTAGTACTTCAGTTTCTTATCTCGATGGGGCCCAGCATTGTGGATCACATCACCTATAAACAAATCTTCAGCTTTGCTCTTGGACAAGCTATTCAAGTAATTCAGGATGTGATGGGTGTTCACAAAAACATCGTCATCGCCCTTCAAAATGAACTCAGTGTCTGGGCAGGAAGTACTCACCCACCTGAGAAACAGCACTTCCTTCAGAGACAGGTTGAAGAAAGTGTCTCTGTAGTTCCACATAAGAATGTCTTGGTGCTTCTCACTCTCAAATTTCAGCATATCTGAAAGGTCTGGATGGTTGTCCTCTGGGGGGGTCGGGTCTGGCCTAGCAAGAAGACACGCACCACTATCTGGTTCCCCACATTGGTTTCTCTGCCCCAGGATTCCCAAATTGCTTGTCTTCTGGAGAAATGTGGAGTGAGGGACTTGATAGCCAGCAATAAGAAGGGTTTCTTTGCACATTTATTTGGCTGATTATCTATAATCAGTGAATAATTTCGACATCTCAAATATAGGAGAAAATCTTTCAATCTGTCCGGCAAATTGTTAAAATCTGTTATAACTGATGTGACCCTCAGGTCAGGTTCACAGCAATTCAGATAGGTTATAGTTGAAGACCCATATCCATGATAGCCATAGCCAGCATGCTCAAAATGGGATTGTACCGCTTGTTCAGCTTTTCTTGTTCTCTGTTCCAGTATGCCTGGGGAGGACTAGATATCTTCCAGAACTTTTCTTTGGGTATTATTACCTCCCCTTTTCCAATTTTTTCTTGGCTACTGCTTTTGGAGACTTCCACAATCACATAAATGAAGACGTTTGCCATCATCAGGACACCCAACAACTTTATTCTTCGACGTCCAACACTCATTTCTCATATCTTGTCCGGGGGCAACTCCAGCTCGGCGGGGCGGGGACGGGAGATCGCGGCTCCATGCGCCGCGCCTGGCAGGGCGGCTCTCGGGATTGGCGGCCAGTCCACCTCTTTCTTAAAGATTCCCTAAAGACTCCCATGAGCACCGCAAGCAAGTTTCTCTCCACTCAAAGCATATGGGAGGCTGAGGCTTGAGGATTAAATTTGAGCCAAGCATGGGAAACTTAGAGACTTAGCAAGACCCTGTCTCGAAAGTTTTAAAAAATAATAATAATAAAAGGCTAGGTATGTGGCTCAGTGGAAAGGTCCAGGGTTTAATTCCCAGTATCACACACACACATGCACGCACGCACGCGCACACACACACACTGCACACAGACACCTGCGTGTTCGGTAGGCCAAAAAGCTGCTCCATACCTGGTCAGGTGTTTCCACCTCTGGGCCCTAATGTCTGGCCAGCCAAAGCCCTGCATTTGGTTAGCTAAAATGTCCTTTTCATTCTTTCAAGATCACAGAACCTCAGGTTTACATGTCTTCTGGCCATAAAGGGCAGGGCAGAACTGTATTCATAGTGTAGTGTCTTTTCCCAGGTGGACCTGGGCAGAGGGGGCACTGAGCACAAGGCCCTGGCAGACAGGCAAGGGGTGGCAGTAAAAGGCATTGGCAAGAGCCTTTGGCTGGGAATCAGGAAACCAGAGTCCCTGCACCAGCTCTCTTGCTACATGATGCATGCACGCTCTGAGGCAAACCCCTTTATCTCTCAGAGGGCCTCAGTTTCCCTACTTCTGAAGTATAGAACCTAGAGCTTGCCCATCCTATCTCTGGGATAAGTGGATAAGAAGAGAGATAGGAAGAACTGAGAGCAGAATATGGTTTTTAAATGCTAAAATTCTTACATTTGTTTCTTCCCTCAGCTACCACTTCCTTCCTGTCTGGAGTGTAGGGTCCAGGGCAGCAACAACCCCAGGTAGAAGTTCCTTATTAAATTACTAATTAGCTGTGTTGCCTTGGGTGAATTACTTCTCCTCTTTGGTTCTTAGTTACCTTTGAAGGAAATGGACTCATCACCACCCCAGCTGCTGGAGAGAAGCCTGTTATTTCCTGGCTCCATCATCTCTATTGTGCCCTGGTGGTATGTGGTTTCTGCAGGGCTGGGAAGCATTAACGCACAGAAACCATCATCAAAACAATACATGATTTCCCCAAAGCACAGGGAGCTCCCTTAGGCACCTTCACCTCATGGGACCTAAGAGTGGTTGGGCAAATCCGGTCATGTGAAGCAATCTCGGCTAAGTCAAGGAGAGTCACAAACCCTCAGAGCTCAAAGGCACTGCCAAAGTTCTCAAGCCCAGCAGCCTTCAGCCTCCAGCGTATGTTTCCAGTGACATTCACACGAGGACCTACCACCTGGCAGGGGTTGGGGTGCTACTCGGACTGGCAGCTGGGACTCCATCCTGCTTCCTTGCATTATAGACAGTGCATCACCCCTCTCCACCTGTGTGTGCTCCCGGAGACAACACTCATTGTTTGTCGTGGGGGAAAATGAAAAACAACCTTAACACCCAGCACAGGATTGGCTAAAGAAAGTATGGGGCAGACACACCCTAATGCTATGTGGAGATTGTTTTTAATGCATTAGGGATAAATGTGTAGATATATGGAGCTTTTCAAGATGTACATGTTTTTAATTTGTAATTTTTTTGTAGTGTTGAGAATCTAACCCAGGGTTTCATGCTTATCCACTAAATTATATCTCCAGCCCCTAATTTTATTTTTAATTGACAAATACTAACTGCATATTTATGGAGTAGTGTATTGGGTTTGTTTGTCTTGTTTAGTTTTTGTGGCACTGGGAATTGAATCCCAGCTCTTTGCACTGAGCTACAGCCCCTACCCTTTTTTTGTTTTTTATTTTGAGACAGGGTCTTGCTGTGTTGCTAAAATTCCCAGGCTGGCCTCAAACTAGCAATCCTCCTGCCTCAGTGTCCCAAGTAGCTAAGATTACAGGTGTGCCCCACCACTTCTGGCACAATGTGACATTTTTATATATGCATATACATTGTACAATGACTAATTCAAGCTAATTCACATGTCACCACCTACTTGCCTTTTTGTGGTGGAAAATACTGTTAAGTAAAAAGAAAACAGTCTATGGTAGGATATATATTAAAAACATACACAATATATTATTTTAATGATATAAATGTTGAAAATATACACAACTATATATTTCTATAGTTACCACATATGTAATATATGTATGTATGCGACTGCATGCACATACAGGTAATGTATGTACACATGCAATCCCACAGACAAAAAGCTTAAGATTTCCAAACCGCCATGATCACCTTCAGTAAAAGGCCTGGAATGAGAAAAGATATCTCAAGGAGTTCTCTCCAAATACCTGAACAGCCTGAATTTTTCTAGTATGAATTTATCTGTTGATTTCTTTTTTAATTTAAAAATGCACTTTCACAACAAAGCCTGTGAAAAGCAGCACAGAAAAGATTAGTGGTTGCCTAGGTTTAGGGACAGCTGGTGTGTGTGTGGGGGGGGTGACGGGTTCACACATGGAAGTTTCTTGGTGGTGGTGGTTGTGCCAAGCACATGCACAGTTGCCACCCACAAAGGAGACCTCAGAATGTTCACAAAGCCTGCCTGCGGTCTGAAGTCCACCTAGTACTAGGGAGCCATGTCACTTCCCAGTTTGATAGTTTGCTACAGTTATGTAAGATGTTACAGCTGGGGAACACTGTGTGAAGAGGACACGGCACCTTTTTATATTCTGTTTGCCACTTTTTGTGAGTCTAGTGGTCTGAAAATAAAAGGTTGATAGAGGGAGGCCACAGAGAACTTTTCGAGCTTTTGAAAGTGATGGAAATGTCTCATATCCTCAATGTGATGCTGGAAATATGATGTATGTGTTCATTAAAACCTCACTGAACTTGTACACATGAAATTGTCAATTTTAGCATATGTAAATTATGCCTTTGAGAACCTGACTGTAAAAACAAACTAAAACTCATAGAGACAAATGTGTGAGTGTGATACTGTTGTAGGAAGAACTTCTCTAACTTATTCAGGCAAGGAAATCATTCACAAACTTGGGTGCCTTGATTAAAAAAAAAAAAGTTGCACACAACACATTTCACAATGGCCAGAACCCAATAAATTCTCACTGCCTCCAGGGACACTGCCTTTTGTGGATTACCTCCCCTCTCCAGGCTTTAATGCCTTAGAAGAAAAGATGTCCTCCCAGGTCCCATTTGGCTCTAACACTCTGAGTCTCAGAAGTTACTTCCTTGTAACTTTTGACTTATATCTGCCTTCTGGAGCCACACAGACGCCTTGTATGAGGGTGACTGTCGGACCACCATACACCAGCAGTCAGCTCTCCTGGCCTTTCCTGCTGTCCTCATAGGATATGGAGTTGCAAGATTGGATAGTGGTTAAGATCACAGGACCTGGGGTCAGGCAGCCTGAAGTCTGACTCTGGACTCTGTCAATTCCCAGCTGTGTGTGACCTTACACAGTGAGCGTCAGTGTCCTCTCTTGTCTCTACCATGGAGAGAGGGTGTGGGAATTAAATGAGACAATGTAGGTACACCAAGATGTGCAGTAAGCAAAATAATAGCTCCCTAAACATCTGTACATCCTAAACCCCAGAACCTGTGAAGGTGTTTTATGTGGCAAGAGGAAATTCAGCTGCTAAGAAGCTGACTTTAAAATAGGGACATTAGGAGCACTCCTGGATTATCCGGGCAGGCCTAATACAATCATGAAGATCCTTAGAAATGAAAGAGAAAGGCAGGAGAGACAGATTCAGAGTGATGTAAAGTGAGAAAGACTCCACTGGCCATTGCCTGCTTCGACCACGGAAAGACATCAAGAGCCAAAGAATGCAAGTTGCCTCTGGAAGCTGGAAAAACAAGGAAACAGATTCTCCCCTAGAGCCTCCAGTAGGAACACAGCCCTGCTGACACCCTGGTTTTAATCTAGTGAGACCCGTCTTGGATTCATGCCCGCCAGAACTGTAAGAAAATAGATCTGTGTTGTTTTAAGCCGCTAAATTTGTGGCAATTTGTTACAACAGCAATAGGAAATTAACACAGGATGGCTGCAAGCCCCTTCTGGATGGTCCCCCTCTACCCACACTTGCCTCTCTCCAATCCATCCCTCACAACACAGCCGAAGCCTGTGTCCAAGATCCTAGTCTAACCAAACCACACACTTTAATACAGCTCTTCTCCCTGTCCTACTGATGTGCCCCTGGGGCTTTGAATTTGTATTCTCTGTTTACAAAGTGCCATGGTTCCCTGGGCAACATCTAGTCAGCCATCATAAATTAGCTCAAAGATAAAAAACAGTGCCTCTTCAAGGGAGCCTGCCCTGACCCCCAGTCTGGGTCAGGTTCTCCAGGTAGCAGCACCTTCCACTCCTCTGCAGCACTTGCAGATTTTAAACTAAATATATGTGTCTGTCCACTTTGAGGTTTATCATCTAACTTTGCCCAGCAGACTTGTAAGTTTCCCTAGGGCAGAGACAATGTTTGTCTTACCTCCCCGAGTCCAGTGTTTGGCACACAGGAAGCATTCAGTAAGTAGTTGTTCTTACCATTGTTTGATTTCAGAATCCTCACCTTTCTGTTCACCCCTCAAGCACTCTCCAGTCTGCAGTGTCTTCTCAGACAAGTGGTGTCCCTACCTTGGCTCAATCCTCCGAATGTGGTGTGAGCAGGACAAAGTAGAAGCTGACAGTGCTGTTCCTGCCAACTGAGGACTTGCTGTACCTATTGATGCAGCCTAAAGTGATGTTCTTTTATCACCAACCGCACCATACCCTCAGTTCCAATAGAGCTAGAAGTCACTTCACCCTACCTTATCCACCTACCACAACTTTTTCTCCATCAGGACACCTGCCAAGCTGGGTCTCCCCAATCCTGTTTCTGTATAGTTGCTTTTTGTAACTTAAGTATTGAGCTTGATTCTCCTCCCTGTGGAGTTCCATAATTTGGTTGAGACATTGATCTAACCTCTCTAAATCTTCCAGTGTCCCTACGCAGCCATCTGACATATTTTTTTAACTTTCTTTTTTAAATTAATTTTATTAGTACATTTTAGGTATACAATATAATGAGATTCATCATTGGAAATTTGCACCTTTACATAATCTCTCTTGGTTCTTATTTTTTC
>NW_004624797.1:8917249-8954821 GCF_000247695.1 Heterocephalus glaber
CCTAGAATTGCTTTTGCTATTCTGGGTCTCTTCTTGTTCCAAATGAATTTTTGGATTGTTTTCTCAAGGTCCGTGAAGTATGCTGCTGGAATTTCAATTGGGATTGCATTGAATCTATATAGCAGTTTTGGAATTAAGCCATCTGACATATTAACCTACACTCCCATCCATCATACTAACCAACCATCATGCTGAATCTGACTCTACTGCCTCTCTCTTTCACTCATAAAGACCCTCAGGATTATATTGGGCCCATCCGGATAATTCAAGAGTGCTCTCTAATTTCCCTATTTTAAAGTCAGCTTCTTAGCACCCTTAATTCCCCCTTGCCACGTAAAACATATTCACAGGTTCTGGGAATTCAAATGTGCACTTTTTCGGGAGCTATTATTCTGCCTACCGCTCTTCCTGGTTTACATGCACCTGATTTACATTAATCAACCCTTTTAGCCACAAGTCATCTACACACCTGAGCTACATGTCCCTGTGCTGGCCTCCAAATCCTGGATAACTATGCAGAGCAGGATGGGGCTAAGAATAGGGCTCTGGAAATTCTGCTGGAGACTCCTGATCCCAAAGTGAAAAATCGGCAATACTAACTGTGCCTTAGCCACGTCCTGGCTTCACCACTGACTCATGTGGCTGTGAAGCCGGAAATAATAGTCTATTACTCCCTGGGGCTGCCATACTGGAAGTACTACAGACAGGGTGGCTTAAAACAACCAAAATATATTGTCTCAGCTCTGGGGGCTTTGAGTCCTCAGTCAAGGTGTGACGGGGATCACACTCCCTTCAAAGGCTCTAAAGGAGGATCCGTGTTTGGCTTCTCCAGCTCCTGGAGGCTCCTGGTGATTCTTGGTTTATGGCAACAAAACTGCAATCTGTCATATGGCTATCTCTGTGTGTCCTCCTATAAGAACACTGCTCACTGACTTTAGGCCCCACCTGACTCCAGCATGACCTCATCTGAACTGATTACACCTGGAAAGACCTTATGCCCAAATAAGGACACATTCTAAAGTTCTGGGTGGACCTGAATTTGAGAGAGACACCAGTCAACCCACTACAAATAGCATAGTTTTCTCACAGGACCTTGGGGAGGGCCGGAAGATAATGTAAGGCAGCTTCTCAAGCTGCAGTGTGCACACGAAGCACCTGGAGAGCAAGTTCAGTGCAGATTCTGAGGCAGATTCTGGGGTGGGTCTGCATTTCTCAGGTGCTCTCAGGTGATGGCGTTGCCACTGGGACTTGCTTTGAATAACAAGAGTAGAGGCAAAAGAAAGAGCTTTGGAAACAAATGTCTGCAGCATTATTAGATTTCTTTTGTAACGAGCTTTTCTCATGCTCTTGCTTCCCCACACCTGGATCTTGTATGAACTGTATAAGACAAGGAAAGTGTTTTGTTTGGATCTTTTCCCCAAAAGCAGACCCAGAGACAAGGACTTGGGTGGTAGGTAGTTTACTGGGAACGTGATCATGTGAAGCACACATACAGAAATGGAGAGAGAGAGAGAAACTAATGAAGAGCTCATTAAAAAAAAAAAGCAAGTTGCTGCTGGGGCAACTAGGGCTCCATCCTGCTGGAGGCCCACTGAGAAACTGTGGGGACACTCCTCAGAACTGTCACACTGGAGGGCTAGAGCATTTGTCCTCAGATTCCCATCCATCTTCATTGGAATTTTACCCTCGCCCCGGGGGTGGGGGAAATTTTGTGGAGGGTGTGCAGGAAGGCCCTATCCAGGGAGAAGCTGCAGGCCCTGGAGGTGGGAGCTAGAGGTTGGAAGCAGGCAGTCAGCATGCTGGAAATAGCCTTCTCCTGCAGCTGCAGGTGACCTCAGCTTGGCTGAGGCGATGGGGCAGGGAGACAGATTTGTCCTCATCTGCTACAGAAAGCTTCCAGGATTTGCACATCATACAGATTCTATTTTGAGTGCATGAGCCACCCAAAAGAGCTCTCACTTACAGTTACGATTATGACTGTCATCCAGCCAAAGTGGACACCTTGCCCATTAAGGATGTCATAGAAGAGTCCGTCAATGGCCAGCTTTGGCTCCTGACTTTTGGACCTGCCTACCCATTTACATTGGGGTTGCATGGTGGGAAGAGCAATATGACTTGTACTTTAAGGTCACCTTAGGAAGAGGATACTTCCCTCTCTCAAAGTGCCTACCTTCACCTAGTTCAGTCTATCCACACTCCTGACATTCAGTGTCACCTTTCATCCACATAACGATCGTATGAGCTAGTGACTATGATTGTCCCATTTTATAGCCAAGGAAACTGAGGGCCAGAAAAGCTAAGTCATTCACCCAGGTCACGCCGTAAGTGGCAGCAGTGGTATTCAAGTACAGTCTACTTGAGTCACTAGAACAGTAACAAAAGCTCCTTTAAAACTGGCTATTTAAAGAAGACCCAGTCAACAGAGGATGGTTGCATATACCTGTGATCCCAGCACTCTGGGAGGCTGAGGCAGGAGGATTCCAAGTTCAAGTTGAGCCTGAGCAACTTACCAACTTATGGAGACCCCGTTTCAAAGTAAAACAAAAATAAAAAAATGTGTGGGGATGTAGCTCAGTGGTAGCATTCTTTGGTTCAATCCCCAAAACTGGGGGAAAAAGGATCCAGTCCTGACACTTCATTTTGCTCCCCTGGCCTGTTCTTTCTTTATGTTACTTTTTATCTTTTCCTCCTCAGCTCATCTCAAGTTACAGGAATAGCCAACCTTGTAGACAATCGTCTGATGACAGGAACCAAATTGCCCCCCTCAAGCAATAATGACTTTCCTGGTGCCAGCAGGACCCCAAAGCTAGACCTGAGGTAAAGATCAACCAGACCACACTTGGACCAAGACTGCTTGCCTATGCATACTTCTTGCCCCAACCGTAGTTCTCCTACTATATAATCCCAAAGGTTTTGTCATAACTCTAAAACAAAGCCTAGGATGCCAGTTCTCCCGTTCCTTCCCAGTATGGCCCCACTGAAACCAATTCCTTTCCTGCTTCACCTCCATTCATCTCTGCTGATTGGATTGTCACAGCAAGAGGCTGGACCCAGTCTGTTGGAACCTCCAAAGCCAGCCCCCCTGGCCAAAGATCCTGAGAGCAAACTCTAGATTCCATAGGAGAAAGTAGGTAGTAAGTCTCAGTGAGATTTAAATACAGCTCTAAACTCTACTTCTGATAAATGCAAATGACGAGAAAAATGACTTTTATTCACACACAGCTCCTCATTCTATTATAACACTGTGGAGTCCTTAGAAAATGATTCTTCACTTTAAAAAATAATTTACTGGAAGCAAAATATGTGTATTCCCTTTTATAAGTCAGTGTGTATTTACTCAATGCTGGCATTACCTGGGAGGGTGGCTTTATTGGGATGAATAGATTTTTCTTAATTAGTAAATGAATAGATCCCAACTTTTAAAAGCAAAAGATGCATTGGGACATGAAGTAGATTAAATGATATGATAGTATTACTTTCAAAAATGTTGCCATAGGATTTCCTCAACTAGTAATTTTCCCCAGCTCGTCAAATATAGGATTCCATACACATTTCAGGAACACACTTATTCACAATGTCAGAGAGATCTATTTTTCCTCCGTTGGGGGGGTATTATCCCTCAAAAGAAGGAATAGTGTGGGTTCTCTGCCACTTTGATTTCCCTACTCCATGTGTGTAGTGCCATAAGGTGTGTGCACAGAGGGCTGGAACTCCTAAGTTTGCAGAAACCAGCCATTGACAAATGAGTCCACAAAGCTCTTGGGGAAGGGGGCAAGAAAGCTTCTCTAATTACTTCCATGCTTTCTGCTGCTTCTTTCTTTCTCATATTTATTGTTCACTATAGAAATTGCAGAAAAGGGGCCCCAGTCTCTACCTTGAAGGAGCTGACAGTCCAGTTAGACAAACAGGCAGAATACACTGGAAACATCCTGTAGACAAACACAAGTGAGCTGTGGATGAAGCATGGGAATGTGTGGTTCTGACACTAAGCATGGAAGGGGCTCAGGACAGGGAGAGATCAGTGTGAACTGAGAAGAAAAGAGGTAGAGTGAAAAAAGCACTGGCTCAGAGTCAGGAGACCCGGTTTCTAGTCTGGTCCTTTTGCCTGACCCTGTGTGTAATCGCATGTGTTCACTTATCTCTCACAGGCCCGCCCTCAAGTAGTTTGCAGTCTAACCGCGACACATGGGCAGCACAAGCACCAGCTATTTACTAGGCACTGCCCAGACACCCGGAGGCAAACGCCCAACAGCTCTGTGCACACACTTGCAGCTCCCCAGAACCCCTTTGACAATCTCACTTTGGCATCATGCTGACCACATTGCCTTCATCTTGTCCATCTGGGAAAACTACTGACCCTTCTAACTTCTGGCCAGGAATCACCCCATTTGTGAACATTTCCGTCTTAATCTGTTTGAGTTGCTATAACAGAATACCATAGACTGTGTCTATTTGTGCTTCAAGAAATATTTTTTCTCAATGTTCTGGAGACTGGAAGTCCAAGCCAGGGCCCCACGACAGTCTTCTCTAGTTTACAGATGGCCATCTTCTTGTCTTCCCATGGCAGGGGGGTTCTTACAAGGGCTCTTCTCCTTCTTCTGGCTGTTCTTACAAGGGCTCTGATCCTATCAAAGGGACCCACCCTGATGGCTTACTCACCTCCTAACACCATCAACTTTGGGGTTAGGATTTGAACACACGGATTTTGGAAGAACATAAACATTGAGACCATAGCAGCTTCCCAAGCTCCCTCTACCCTCACACCCACCACAGTTCCTTCCTCCACTGTGCTCCCATCAGGGGCTTCCATCAGTGCCCTCACTGGGCTAGACTGACTAGGTCTGTGTACCTCCTACCTAATTTAACTGCAAGCCCCTGAGGACAGGAACCAAGACATTATCTTTGTACCTAGTGCTGGCTCAAGGTCTGGCCCAGAGCAGTGGCTTCTCCAATAAATGTTTGCTGACCCACATAGAATGGAATCCAGCTGAGAAGGGACCTTCAGCTCCATCAGCTTTCCATTCCATTTGCTTTATAGTTGCCTTGGTAGAAAGGGAGCTTAAAAGCATGACAGGCTTGTGAGCTTTACCTACTGTAATCGATAGGTTGCTTGGAGATGTTTTGCCAAATGGCACATTCAAGAAAAGTTGATAAGTAGAAACCAGTGCTGTGTTGCCACTTCAGATTCCAAATGACAACCTAAACTCCAGAGGATCTGGTTCAATAAAGTGGGATCAAGCACAGTTTGAAAGCTGCAAAGACCCACTAGGATAGGAACACCCATCGTGCTACACACAGATGTCCCCTTTGTCACCCACCCCCAAATCATGCAATACAACAGCCTCACACCCAGATGATCAGAGGAATGATGCCGACCTGCCCATGATGGAATGGCCCTTGTCTGGTACTGTCTGCCTCCCTTATACTCAATCCCTACTATGGGCAGAGGGAGTAGGTAGAGGAAAATGATAGAAGGCAGAGTCTATATACGCACATAGGCTGCCATACATACTTGGAACATAGGAGCCTTTTGATTGGCTAAGGGAGAACTCTGGGATAATGAAGCCTACCGTGTGAACCCAGCCCTTGACTAGCCAATGTAGTTTCCACTGTTCTCAAGCCATAGCATCACCCTTACAGGCCTTGTCAATTGTCATGTGGGGACCAGGAGAGAACATGTGACAGTTCTGTGCCAGTGCAGCCATTTTTACCACTGGAGCAGAAAAAGCAGGGGCAACATCCTGGGCACAGAGGGGACTAGAAGTGTTGCATTGGCCTAGCATGCATAAAGCTCTGGGTTCAATCCCCAACACATCCTGGGCACAGAGGGCAACATCATGTTTGTGTTCAGTCCCACTCTTCAATGCTGTCTTAGAAATGAGATGAAGGTGATCCTTCCCAAGTAGAGGAGCCATAAACACCACAGGTTGGTCATCTGTGTTCTTTCCGGGGTCAGTTCAACTGGGATAAGGAGGAGGAGCATAGGAGATAACCCCATTGGAGGGTGGCAAAGACTGCCCAATACGGCACCTTAATCCTGTGGCCAGAGCCAGAGGTCAATGACAGGGTAGGGAGAGGGGACCAGACCAACTTCCTCCAGCACTGTTACTATCCCATCTGTCTCAGTCTATTTTCTGTTGCTATAACTAAATACCACAGATTGGGCAAGTTATAAAGAATAGAAGCTTATTTAGCTCCTAGTCCTGGAAGCTAGGAAGTCCAAGAGCATGGTGCTTGCATCTGCTTAGCATCTAGTAAGGACCTCATGCCACAACATAACATGGCAGTGGGCTCACATGATAAGATGGAGCAAGCGTGCTACCTTGGGCCTCTCTTTTCTTTTAAAGCCATCATGAGGGCCTTGCCCTCATGACCTCATCTAATCCTACGCACCTTCCAAAAACCCCCTCCAAGTACAATTAACATATGAATTTTGGGGTTAAGTTTCCAACACATGAACTTTGGTGTGTGGGGGGGGACACAGTGAAATCACAGCACCATCTGTCCAACACAGGCAGATCGAGGTTTGAATTAAAGCTGGTGACGAGGAGGGTAGGCAGATAAGCTAGATAATAGCCACCTGTGACAAGTGTCTTTGGAAGTACCTTGCTTGGCTTGTTTATTACTATTATGTTCCATGGCCACTGCTGCCCCAGAATTTAGGCCCAAGGGTCACCCTGTACATAAGACTCAGGCTCAGTCTGAAACAGAGTCTAAACTCAGCCTAGTCTGTGGCTGGCCCAGCCCTGGTCACTGGACCCAGTGCAGCCTGGGTCCACATGCCCAGCTTCATTGATCCCAAGCTCAGACCAACATGTGTGACCAACTCCAGGCTCAGGCTTCAGGAGCAGCTTCATTTAAAACTTTGTGAGATGCCAGTAAATAGCACACTAATGAAATCCACAGATGGGCTAAAACCAGATTGTTCAGAATCAGCTAAGACTGAGATTGAGTCTCGAGGGGCCCTGGGAGGCTAGAAATATGGTGAGGAAATAAGCATGTGAAGCTCAGCCTGGCCAGGAGCCAGCTAACTGCATGTGTGAGCTGCCAAATTCTCCCCACAGTTATCGGGAGGCGGGAAGGCTGTGGAAAACAGCCCAGCTAAGGGAGACAGAGGGGCGGGACATGGTAGGGGCTTGGGGCAGGGGACTCTGACCTAGTCATTTGGGAGTGAGTCTGTGGAGACAGCTCATGGACTAGGGAGCAGGCGCCTGCCTATGTGAGCTCAGAGGTCCCAGCAGGACCCAGAAGTTCCAGGGGAAGCAGAACTTTTATCACACTGGACAGGGAGGAAGTCCTGGCCCAGCCCTGCTTGGGATAGTTTGTTATCAGGGGTAGCAAAATCTCTGGTGCTCACCTGTCCCCTCAGGAGTGTCCACAGCCAGCCTAGGTGCTGGGAAAATCTAGAGTCAGCAAAAGATGGCTGTAATAAAGTCTCTGGGGCCAGACAGACCTGAGTCTGTCTCCTGTGTTCTGAACCTTTAGATTAGTTACCCAACATCCTGCAGCCTCAGTTTCCTCATCTGAAGATGAGATATTAGACCTTCCTCATTGGATGTCCTGAAGACAAGAAAATGTCTGTGAAGCAACAAGCATAGTTCTTACCACACAACATCAGCCAAAAGGAGAAAGCCAATGATTGTGCTGTGGAGCCCTCATTATGTGTCCTTCCATGTTCCTTCCTCTCAGAGCTGCCTTCTTTAGGACTATGGGCCAGCCTACACTCTCCTTAGCTAGAAAATGACTGGCCCCTCCAACTCTGCTCTCTGCCCAGCCTCAGTTGTTGAAAGAGCTGCCACATTAATGGCCAATCATGGTTGATTGACTCTCTGCATCCATAACTCTGCATGAATGGAGACAGCCAAATCTTTAGCTAGAATGAAAATTGTGAACTTTGAGTTTTTCCTTAAAGATTTCTAAAACAAATCTTAATATGTTATTTGTGAGTAGCATAGTTAAATGTCTTAGCTCATTAACTGGGGTTGTTGTGGCCCAGTGGAGGGCCTATACCATGGATTCCATTCCAGTGTAGACTACTCTCCTTCATTTTAGCCCTGGCCATGGCCTAAACCTTAGTGAGCCCCAGCCGTGGCCTCAGCCTGAGTCCTCAACCCAGTTCTGCCTGCTTCACGTGAAATGGAAAAGGTAAAAACCAAACTCACCTCCACTGCAGGGAAAACAACTTAAAGATATCTTGTGAGGATAACACAGGTTTATTAGTTCCCTCTCTCTCAATTATGAGCACTCACTGCAGCTGAAGTTTCACAGAGTAGCCTCCCCTAGGAATAACAGACCCTTGCAGCCTGCCCTCTGAGCACTTGTTGTCTCCAGCCAGCAGTGATAACGGCTTAGAATCCAAAGGCAATCCACGAAGGAGTAAGATGTTTTCTTTCATGGAATCAAGAGAGGCCTGATGCCATAGTGCAGATGATCCTCGAAGGGGTGTCCAGCTGAGCAAGTGCAAGGATTTAGCTGTGACTCTCTCCTAGGTCCAAGAAATCATGGAGCAGCAAGTCTTTCTCCTTCCTCAATGCATTTGCATTATGCCAACCTCCAGCAAAAGGTCGACCCAGTGGTAAAAGCTTCTGCATTGAAAATTGGCTCGGACCCCAGAAGAGAAGCTGGCCTCATCTGTGCTCTTCCTCACCATGAGCAGTTCCAGCCTGAGACCAGGAAATGTCCTGTCAGATTTTTCAGGCCAGACCCACTTTCTCACATTTAGTTTCTTGTGTCCAGAGCTCTGGTTCCGAACATGTGCACTCCATAAATAGAAAGCCTAGAAAGGAAATGTGCAGCCAGCTCTTGTCACCATCATTATTCCAAAGTCCCCTGCAATACTAAGGCTGCCTTTGATCAGCGGCAGCCAGCTACGTTCTTGCCCTCAACTTTCTTTTAACTGGATCCTTATGTCTAGCCACTTCACAGAGTCAATCACAGCTCTCCCTCTGCTGCCCAAAGAACTGTCTCCTCATCACCAGGGAGCTCTCAAGGCAGGGCCGGCCTACCCTTTCCACCTTGTGTCCCTATAAACAGTGTTCTTGCTTAGACTGGACGATGAACTCTCATTCACTCATTCATCTAACAAATATTTATTGAGTGCTGACTATCTGCCATACTCTGATAAGAGTTCGATATTGCAGTGAAGAAACAAAGTTCCAGCCTTCATGAACCTTTTAATGGGTGGCAAAGGAGAGCCCAAGGAGGGGAAACCAAGAGAAGTCACTTATTCAATCATTAAGAATCAGGCATCTACAGTGCCCCAGGCTTCAAACTAGGTCCTAGAGGAACAAGACCAAAGCAGAGCTCGTACTTGGCCAGAAAGAGGCATCAGCCAGGCCAGTGCTTTTATCACCCATTCAGGGGAAATGTTTTCTCTCAGGATCCTTGCTGAAGGCAGCTGTGTTGGCCTGGGTTGGCTGATTACTACCCCACCATCAACCTATTCCCCACTACAAGCAGCACAGGTTGGCTGAGCATACACAGAGAGCCATTTATCCATACATCCACAAGGAAACACACTGATGTTTCTAAAGGCCAAGTGGAAGCAGAAGTGCCTTTCAGGTCAGCCTCAGACCAGAGGGACTAGTTTAGCAAGGGAAGCAGCAGCACCCTTCATTTGGGGGCTATTGTTAATGTGTCCATCACCTGCACTGACCAACTGACCTGGCAGGGATACTAGTCCCAGTTCATTCCTGCCCAGCATGGGACTCCTTCAGCAGGCAAACATCATTCAGGCATGTCCCATCAATCTCAGCAACACTTTCTCATAATTGTGCGATGGCTTGAGACCCTTCCTCCCCAAGCTTTCTCCCTTGCTCCTCTCCTTTAACAAGTGTCAGCCCTGCATGGAAGTCTGAAGGCTCTCTCTGCCTACTCCTGTTACCATCCCTGTCAGCTTCACATTCTGCCCTCCCTCGAAGAGACCTCCTGTACATTTAATCCCATTTGGATGTCTGCTTCTCAGAAGACTGGACCTGAGCTAGAAGGCAAAGACCCCATGAGTCAGGATGAACACCATAATTGATGCATACAGCCCCTGCAGCTCTGAAGGGCCACTACCCACTGGCAACAGAGCATGGTTACCTGTTTCTGCAGGAGGGACTGAGCATGGCCTAGAAGGGGTCCCAGCTTCATACAGCTCCCATCCTACTAAGAAGAACCTGCA
Source organism: Heterocephalus glaber (assembly GCF_000247695.1). The sequence goes on from NW_004624797.1 coordinate 8,927,415, forward strand.
TCAACTACCTCCTCATCTCAGGAGTCTCCATTTCCCTCAAGCAGAAGTCTTGGAAAATTCAATCCCATATATACAACTATTTATTCATTTTAATTAGAAAAATAAATCCAACCATAACCTCACTTTACCCAAGATCTGTGTCCTGGAGAAGTTAAGTACAAATTGAATTAGGGGAAAGTTGATCCTATTGTACATGTCTCAGGAGGGTTCACACTGAAAGGGAACTCTGCAGTATATCCAAGTCTGCCAGCATGCCACATCTGAGTTGACAGAAAAATTGACAGTAAAACTGATGACAGTGGATGTACTGCAGAGAAGTCAAGCAAACAGCAATCTCAGCGAGACTCTGGCTTCAGGAACTCCAGCCCACTGAGGAGATAGGCAGGATCCACTCAGAGAACAATAGGCCACAGAGGATAAATTAGAGTAAGATCTGAGTGGTGACACTATTGCTAATTCAGTAGTTCTGAGTAAGAGGAGAGAGTTTAGGCAAGAATTTCCAGGGAGACCATTGAGGGTGAGTATCTAGCTCCAGACCTTTCTACCACAAGTACCCAGAGCTATACCCTTCCTGCCTTTCCTCGACTGTCCCAGTTGCTCCAAGGTTCCCTACATTGCTCTCTGGGCATGACCATATGGTTGGCTGCCTGGGGAGGTCCTGGCATGGTTCCTGGAGCCAGAGGTGGGGTGAAGATGTGTAGGCTGCTTGGAGTGTGGCCAGCCCTCGGGGCCAACTGCAGGGCACAGGGCCAAGTTGACAATGCCAGCCACTGGAGACAGAGTGGCAACTGCTGCTGTCGCCTCCAAAATACCAGTTGAGGTTTTCTCCTATTTTGGGGTTTAGAAACTATTTCCAGTTCTATTATGCCTTTGTTTTGCCCTATTTTTGCTTTTGTTTTTAATAGTGTTGGTGGTTGTGCCTGGAAGTAAGAAAGAGAGGGCAGGGCAAGAGCCAAGGGAACAGTGAAGTCAGGAGAATGTACCCTGGTTCTGCCCCTCAGCTTCTCCTCTACCACTCCCATCCTTGGAGCCTGTGCCTTCTACAGCCTATTCTCCAAGCACAAGGACCAGTGGGGTGGCCACTCTGCCCTACTTTTCACCCATTACAACTTCCCTATACTGTGGCCCATTCTCCCAGCATCCAGTTCTCTGCTAGTAAATGAGAACATTCTCTCTGTCCTCGGCTGCCTTTCCTCTCATGAACACCCTATCCCTGGACAGCCTGACTGGCATCCCTGGCCTTATTTGCCCTTTATATGCCATAAATTCTACATCTATTGCTCTGGCCCCCACCTCTCCTGTGAAACCCAGACCTACATATTCAACTGACTTCTCTACTTGGATGGAGCTGTTTTAAAAACTGTACAACTGGCAGAACAGGGCTGTGATTCCTGAGAGAAGGGAAACAAATGAGGTGAGGTCTATGATGTCCTTTGGTTTCTGCTTGAAGGCACTTTCTGGAGCATGCTGTAAGAAGGAGAAACTCCAGAACAGCATAGAGATCTCTCTGAGTCCATGAGAATGATACTGCAGTTTGAGAGACTGAGTTGGCTGGAATTTGCAGGGTAGAGTTCTAGAGAGGAGGGAAAAACATGGAAAAAGAGTTCCAGGTATCTGCCAAGGTGTCCTTCTGGTTGAAATGCTGATACTAAGCTATATATACATTGAGTGAAACCCCAGAAAGCCTGCTGAAGACCTATTAAGATGCCGTAAGCCAAAAGTCCCAGAGCCCTCAGAGACATGGAAGGCATGCAATTTACCATCAGTCAGAGTAAAGAAACCTTGTGAAAATCCAGGATATTCAGCAAAGGATCCAAGAAGTGCCATACCTTAGCAGTAAGGATAAGCTAGTCCTAGAATAAATGCTACTCTAAACCTGCTCTAATGAACCTTAGAAGCAAGCCTTGAAAAGCTCAGGCTGATGTGAAAATACCCTAACAGCCATCCAAAACAAAGTTCAAGGCTCCTTAAAAGACTACACAAAATCCAGAGACTCAACAGTGTACATTTACAATAAAAAATTATTAAACATGTAAGGGAAGCAGAAAAAATGTGCTGCTTCCATGGCCCAGGGAAACATCAGTCAACAGAAACAAAACCAAGAATAGCAGAGATGAACGAATTAACAGACAAGGATTTTTAAAACAGCTACTTTAAATATGCTCAAAGATTCAAAGAAAATATGGAAATAGCAAGGAAAGAAATTTTCAAAAACATAAAAATAACCAAATAGAATTATTGTAGATGAAAAATATATGTGAAATTAAAAATCCACTAGATGAGCATAACAGTAGATTAGACACTGCAGGAGAAAATAGCAGTGAGAAGAAACAGGAATAAAAATGACCCACAATAAAGCATAGAGCAAAAAGACTGATCAAGAAGTTAGCAGAATGACGCTTGGTGTGGTGGTGCATGCCCATAATCCCAGCACTCAGGAGGCTGAGGCAGGAGGATTACCATGAGTTCAAGGTCAGTCTGGGCTACATAGCAAGACCCTGTCTCAAAAAAACAAACAAACGGCAAGTTAACAGAATGAAAGGGGAAATAACGTGTGATACATCCATATGGCAGACTATTATTTGTCTATGAAAAGGATGCATGCTACTACACAGATGAACCTTGAAAACATATGCTAAGTGAAAGAAGCCTATCACCAAAGATGACAATTTATGATTTCTCTTACATGACATATCCAGAATCAGAAAAATAGTGACAGAAAGCAGATTAGTGGCTTCCAGGGGCTGGGGGACTAAGGAGTTGGAGGAATAGCTAAAGGACACAATATTTCTTTGGAGCTGATAAAAATGTTCTAAAATTGGCTATACTGCTGGTTGCACAAACTTATGAAAATGTACAAGTATTGAATTATGCACTTTAAATGGGTAAATATGTGGTATGTGAATTATATCTCAATAAAGCTGTTATTTTCAAAAAAATTTTTAACAGAACCACAGTGACCTAGGGTTCAATATTACAGTCTAACATATATGTAATTAGAGTTCCAGAAGGAGCTGGAGGCAGAGAAATAATATTTGAGTAAATAATAGCTGAATATTGCCAAATCTGATGAAAACTATAAACTACATATCCAAGAAAGCTCAACGAACTTCAAAAAAACATAATAATGAGGAAGATCAAACCAAGGCATCTCATAACCAAATTGCTGAAAATTACTGATAAAGATAAAGTGATAAAAAGTGGCCCTAGAAAAAAGACACATTCTGTACAGGACAACTAAGCCAAGGGTTACCACAGACTTCTTGACCAGAATGTTGCAAAGCTGAAGACAATAGAGTGACATCTTTAACATATTCAAACACTACAAGAAATGCTGAAGGAAGTTCTTCAAGCTGAAGGGAAATGATACCAGATAGAAACAGAGATCTACGAAAAATAATGAATACTAGAAACGATAACTATGTAAGTAAATACAAGAAGATGTGTTTTCCTCCATTCAAAAAAATTCTTCAAAAGATAATTAACTTAGGAGGGTGGATGAACATGACCAATCCACAATATGTGCATTAATTAAAATATCAAAATATCAAGTGAAGCCCTCCAAAAGAAAATCTTTCGAGTACTTTGACCTTTATGCAAAAAGAACAACTTTCAGTAAATATCTCTGTGCTGCTACTAACAGTTAAGTTTTCTGAAATATAATAAAAAAGATAATTAACTTATTGAAAGGGCTCACTGTGCCTCAAAGTGTGCTTGTAATTAGTAGGTGTAAAATAAAAATATGTGTGTAATTAGTAGGTGTAAAATAAAAATATATTTTAAAAAGATAATTAACTACTAAATGCCACTGAATTATTCATTTTAAATGATTAATTTTGTCATGCAAATTTTACTTTAATAAGTTATTTCAAAAAAGATAGCTATTAATTCAAAAATAGTAATAATCTATTGGGGGTTTATGACATATGTAGAAACAGAATGGATTACCACAAGAACAGAAAGAATGGGAGAGGAGAAATCAAAGCATGCTATTTTAAGTTTCTTAAGTACATGAAGTCACATATAGCATCTAAAGTACATGAAGTCATATATAGCATCTAAAGGCAATTTGTGATAAGTTAAAAAAGATTTTAAACCCAAGAGCAACTGCAAAAATATACTTACAGCTAATAAGCCTAATGGTGGAGATAAAATAAAATATTAAAAGATTTCAATTATTTCTTGATACTTGTCCCTCCAGGAGGTGGAGCTTAATCCCATCTCACTGAATGTGGGCTGAATTTAGGTGACTTGCATATAATGAATACAATTTGAAAAAGGAAAAACAGTATCTTTACAATATAGAATCCTGGCAGATACCACCTTGACTAAATGATCAAGCTTAAAATCACCTGTAATTCTTGTTGATATTGTATGGTACAATGAGATGATGACATGAAAAGGTTATATCACCTCCGTGATATTTTTCTAAAAGTCCACAACCACAAACTAGTCAGGAAAAAACAACAGCTCAACCCAAAGTGAGAGATATGCTACAAAATACCTGATCAGTACTCCACAAAATTGCTTAGGTCATCAAAAAACAAAAATCTTAAAGAGTAAGCATATCTGCCCTTGTTCCCCACTTTAAGGAGAAAGCATTGTATCTTCTCCATTCATATAAGGTGTTCTCGCTGGAAGTATGGAGTACATGTCTTTAATCTGTTGAGAAGTTTCTGTTCTACTTCTAGGCTCCTGATAGCTTTTACCATGAACAGCTGTGGAATTTAGTCCAATACTTTTTCTCCAACTACTGACAGGATCATATGGCTTTTTCCTTTCCTCTGTTAAAAGGATGACTTTTGGGGGTGGATCTTCCAATGCTGAACCAACACTGCCATCCCTATAACAAAACCACTTTCTACATCCTGCCAGATCTGACTTCTAATAGTTTGTTTTGTTAAACAAATTTCTATGTATGTTCATACTTTTTTCTTCTATTATCTTTATCCAGTTTTAGGATTAGCACAATGTTGAGTTCCTAAAATGAGGGGAGAAGTGTTCCTTCTTTTTTCTGCTTTAATTGTTTGATATAATTTATCAGTTAAAATGTTTATGAGCCTGCTGTTGTCATACAGGTAGGTTTTCAAGCTAGGAATATACTTTCTTTAATAGGTGCTATTCAAATTTTATATTTCCTCCAGAGTTAGTTTCATTAATTTGTCTTCCAAGGTACTTCTTAGAAGTTGTCAAATTTATTTCAAAAAAGATTTTTGTAATATGCTTTCTATATTCTTTTAAATTCTGTAAAATCTGTGGTAATGTCTCCTAGATCTTAATATTGTAATTTAAAAAATGTATAACTGATATTGTGTAATAGGAAGAAAAGGTCTAAAAGAGCAGGGGAATTGTGAAGGGTAGGGGAAGGGAAAAAAGGGAAAGGAAAAAATATGAGAAGAGGAAAAAAATGGAAACAAGGTCTTTGCAAATAGGGAAGGGTGGGCAAGGGAAGGGGAAAAAAATAAGAACCAAGAGACTCATGTAATGGTACAAGATCCCAATGATGAATGTAACTGTATTTTATACCTAAAATGTACCAATAAAGTTAATGGGGGGGGGAGAAAAATCTAGAAAACTGTCACAGCAAGGAGGAACCTAAAGAGATAATGACTAATTGAAATGTGGCATCCTGGATGGGATCCTAGAATGGAAATGGGCAATGGGAAAACTGGGAAAATCCAAATGAAGTCTGCAGTCTAGTTAACAGTATGGTGTCAATGTTAATATCTTGATTTTCTACAGTATACCATGTTTGTATAAAATGCTAACATTAGAGAAGGTTGGATGAAAGGTCTATGGTAGCTCCTGTACTATCTTTGCAAATTGTCTGCTAATCTAAAGTGATTTCCAAATTAAAAGTATATTTAAGATTACACTTGTATTAGTCATTTTTCATTACTATAATCAAATACCTTAGGCTGGGTACTTATAAAGAAAAGAGATTCAGCTCACATTTCTGGAGACTCAAAGGCATGGAGCTAGCATCCGCTCAGCTCTGAGGAAGACCTCATGGTGAAGAGCATCTCCATGGTGGAAGTGCATGCAGAAAGATCACATTGCCAGACAGGAAGTCAAAGAAGAGTCTGGGAAGTGGCCAGGCTTGATCTTTCATAAATCTTTCATGAGAATCCACTCAATGTCCCATAAAAACTACCCCAATCTCATGTGAGAGCAAAGCTCCCAGCAAGATTTAATCAGCTCCCACTAGGTGCCACCTCTTAAAAGTGCCACCATCTCTTAACATCACCATGCTGGGTACCAACTTTCCAACACATGAACCTTTGGGAGGACACACTTAAACTGTATCCAAATCATAAGAACACTCAATCCAAAAGAAGGCAGAAAAAGAAGGAAATGTTTGACAAAGAACAGATGGGAAGAACAGAAAACAAACAGAGCAAATTGGTGACCTAACTCCAATTATATTAATAGCTACATTAAATATACATGGACTCTAAGCAGTACAATGCAAAGGTAGATTATCTTGCTTTATTAAAAACAAAATTAGATGACTTTTTCTGCTTTCAATAGGAGATATATCTTAAGTACTTGTTTAAAGACACATGTAGGTTAAAACCAAAATGATGGATAAAGATATACCAGGGGTGGTGATATTAATTTCAAAGTAAGCTTCAAGACATGGAATATTATTAGGAGTAAACACATTTATAATAGTAAAAGGGTAAATCCATCAGGAAAATATAAGAGTCTTGGATGTACATGCACCTAACAAGCTTCAAAATACATGAAGCCAAAGTGGAAGGAGCCAAAACAAAAATAGCTAAACTCACAGGTGCTGTGGTGCACTCCTGTAATCCCAGCACTTCGGAATCTGATGTAGGAGGATAGCAAGTTCAAATCCCACCTGGGCAATTTACCAAGACCCTGTCTCAAATTAAAAAACCAAAAAGGGCTGGAGATGTAGCTCAGTGTGAAGGCCTTGGGTTCAATCCCCAGTATCTCAAAAAGTAAATATATAGACAAACTCATAATTACAGTTGGAGAGTTTGACATTTCTCTCTATAATTGATAAAACAAGTAAACAGAAAATTGGCAAGGATCTAGAAGACTTGAACAACGTCATCAATCAACTTGACTTATTTGACATGAATAGAACACTACATCCAACATCTGTAGAACACACATTCTTCTAAAGCACAGATGGAATATTCTCTAAGATAGACCATATGCTGGGCCATAAAACAAGTCTTAAAAAATCTAAAAGGACAGAAATCTTTCAGAGTATATTCTCTGACCTCAACACAATTAAATTAGAAATCAATAACAAAAAGATCTTTGGAAAATCCTCAAATATTTAGAAAATAAAATAACTTATTTGCAAATAATCCATGGGCCATTGAACAAATTAAAAAGAAAATTTAGAGGTTGAGTCAGCAGGTTGCAAGTTCAAGGTCAGACTGGGCAACTTAGCAAGATCCTGTCTCAAAATAAAAAGGACTGGGGATGTAGCTTGGTGGTAGAACTCCCTTGGGTTCAGTCTCCACTACCAAAAAAAAAGGAATTCAGAAAGTATTTTTAAATGAAGAAAATATATTTCTTAAAGTATGGTGTGTCACTAAATTAGTACTTAGGAAGAAGTTCTTAATACTTATAGTAGAATACAAGAAAGGTCTCAGATCAATGACCTCATCTTCAAATTTACTAAGCTAGAAAAAACAAGAGCAAATTAAATCCAAAGTAAATGGAGAAGGAAGTAATAAAGGTAAGAGCAGAAATCAATGAACTAATAAACTAATACAGAAGATCAATGGAAGCAAAAGCTGGTGCTATACTGCTGGGGATCTTCCCCAAAGAATTAAAAGAATCATACCACAGTGATATATGTGCACCCATGTTCATAGCAGCACAGTTTGTAATAGCTAAAACTTGGAAACAGCCCAAATGCCCATCAACTGGAGACTGGATAAAGAAAATGTGGGGTTTTTTATAAAATGGAGTACTACTCAGCCATCAAAAATGAGAAATTAGAGACATTTATAGCTAAGTGGGTGCACATTGAGGCAATACTCTTAAGTGAAATAAATAGGACACACATGAGTAAATACCGAATAGTTTCTCTGGTGTGAGAAACTGAAAGTGTAAATAAGGACTAAATGTATAATAGGTAATGTGAAATAGGAAGAAAAGGGGCAAAGGGGAAGGAAGTGGGAAGGCTAGGGGAAAGGATAGAAGGGAATGGGATTAATATGAGAAAATGGAAAAATAGGAACAAAATCTTTGTAAATAGGGAGGACTGGAGGGGTTGAAGGGAGGGCTGGGCAAGGGTGAAAAATAAGAACCAAGAGAGACTATGTAAAGGTGCAAACTTCTAATGATGAATGTCATTATATTGTATACCTAAAATGTACCAATGATTAGAATGAATAATCGGTAATGTAAAATAGGAAGAAAAGGTCCAAATGGGTAGGGGTAATGGGAGGGGCAGGGAAAAGGAAAGAAGGGAAAGGAAAAATGATGAGAAATGGAAAAAATGGAAATAAAGTCTTTGTAAATAGGGAAGGGTGGAGGGCGTGAAGGGAGGGCTAGGAATGGGGAAAAAATAAGAACCAAGATGCATTATGTAAAGGTACAATTCCCAATGAGAAATGTAATTGTGTTGTATACCTACAATGTACCAATAAAAGAATTTAATACAAAAGCTGGTGCTATAAAAAGACCACTTCCAGCTAGACAGTACTGGTTACATGGTTGTATTCATTGGTCAAAACTCACTTAATTGTATACTTACTATGGTGCATTCTATTGTCTGTGACGTATACTCAAAATGGACAGAGGATTTGAATGGACACTTCACAAATGACATACAAATAACACATGAAACATTTTCAACACATTAGCAGTCATCAGTGAAATGCAGATTAAAACCACTGTGAGATACTAGTGCACATCCACTAGAATGGCTAAAAGATAACAAAACTAAGTGGATATGAAGCAATGGTAACTCTCACATTTCTGGCTGGAGTATAAAATGGGAAGACCATTGTGGAAATAAATCTGGTAAATTTCTTGTAAAATGAAAGATAAGCCAATACTTTGTTCCAGTCACTCCACTCCAAGATAATTATGCAAGAGAAATGAAAACAAATGCCCACAATAACACTTACAGGAGACTGTTCATAGTTGCTAATGGGGTAAATCTTGATCACAGTGGTGGTTTTACATACAGGGCCAGTCCTAGGGTGCTCAAAGCCTTGGAAAATACATTCAGTGCAGCCCCTGTCCATATATACTATTTGAATCATCCAAAATCAATGTGTCGATAACATTCTGGTGGCCAGACTTCACGCACTTCTGTCAAAGAAATATTGCTCTGGTGAGTGGAGCAATCTACTTGCCAAACTGACCTCCTGGGACCAGGCCCCAACCACAGTCCCATAGATGATCCAATAAGTGAGAATTCTAGAGTTCTGTGGACATCTGGTGGGCCTCAAGCATGGGGTGGCAGGTCTAGAGCCTCAAAGACTGCCTCGAATGGTAGAAACATGGGCTGGATCTGTGTCTAGTTGGGATGCATTCTGGGCTAAGGTAGCTCACTGTGATGATATTGCTTTCCCTTCCTAGTCCCAAACACTGAAGGGAAAATCTGAAAATTTCATGGAAAATACTACAAAGTACATGGAGGTGGGGCACTGAGATGCAGGGCATGGGGCAGTGTTGGCTACCTGGGTTTAAAATGGTATTGATTACTTGGTGTATTTGTCAGGTTTTGGTACTACAATGAAATACCTGAAGCAAGCTACTTATGAAGAAAAAGACTTCCAAACTCATGGTTTGGAAAGTTCAAGGGGATGGTACTGGCATTAGCTCAGCTCCAATGAGCTGTATCACATCGTGTTGAATGGCAATGGCAGGAACATGGGTGGCAAGTGATTACACTGCCAAACAAAAAGCTGGACGAGGCTCAGGCTTTTATTACAACCCTCTCTCAAGAACTTCCAAGGGGTCTCACGAGAACTACCTTAATCACTTTTGAGGGCATGCCCCCAATTGATCCAAAGACCTCCTACTAGGCCCTACCTCCCACCATAGCCACGCTGAGGGCCAGGCTTCCAAGACATGAAACTTTGGAGGGACACACTTGAAGCATAGTTAAACCATAGAGTACACACATTCACCAAAATTCATTGAACTATAATGGGTGTGTTTTATTGCATATATATTATACATCAATAAAGTAGAGAACAATTCTCAGCCCCACTCCAAATAAAATCAGATTGCCTTCTGTCTAGACACTCTGGAAAACCTTCATTTGCTGGTTCTCAATTACCTACAGAATCACATCTATGATACACTTTCAGCCCAGCCCTGACCTACCGCGGCCTCAGCCCCTGACACACCCTTCCTCACTCATTCTCCATGCTGAACTGTGAATCAATTTCTAAAAATTCCTGCACTTCTTTGCAATATTGCACCTCTACATATTAGGTCTCCCTTGCTTGAGCATGCACCATCTCTCTGCAAGGAATTCCTATACATTGCTCAAAGTCCATCTGAAATGTCACCTTTTCGATGTAACCTTGCCTGACCACCAAACACAATTGGGATGGTTGGAGGAAGGATGATCTCTTCCCAGTGGACTCACAAGTCTGAGATACACTTTTTATGGCTATGTCACTTGTCAAAAGTGGACTGATGATACCTGTCTGAGCTTTACTCCCACATCACATTGCAAATTCCTCCAGGGCAGGGACCATACCTTCTTCATCTTAACATCTAGCACAGTGCCTGGCAATATCTAAGAGTCTTGACAGAAGCTGTTGAATAAGTGAATGGATGAATCAATCAATGAAACTATTCCCCCTTTGGGACTTTTTAATGGGGGCATTCAGTGGAGAGTGATTTTACCATAAAGAATGAGCTATAAGCAAAAAACTTCATTTCTGGACATCTCAGAAAGGAGGAGTATTTGGTCATGGGTCCGTTTAAATACCAGATTATGCCACTGCTGTATTTCAGCTTATCCAGGGCTTGTATTTGTGAGATAGCCAGGGCCCGGGGTCATCTACGGCCAGTTATATGTTGCATACCCATTGTCATCACCATCATCATCACTATTCTTCATTGGACAGTTGTCATATGTCAGGTACTGGTATATACACTCTTGTATATCAACTCACTTAATTTGCACAATAACCCTGAAAGGAAAGTGCTATTGGGTTGAACCATATGAACTTGGCAATATTCAATCTTTTTTTGACCTACAAATAGCATTTTCATATGGTTAAGCCTAATGTTACCATTCCCTTTTTAGAACTGAGGAAGAGGAAGTTCAAGGAGGTGTGAGCCCCCTGCCCACATTTGAATGTTCATCCATCTGACTCCAGAACCCTTTTTGCTATTTCCCCACACTGCCAGCTCACATCAGCTGTGAAATTCCTGCCCTAAGCCAGTCCACAGAGGCTAAGAAGTGAGACAGGGTTGGGCCTGGCTAGGATTTCAAATGCTCTTTTGCAAGGGGGAGCGGGTGGCATGAGCAGTGTGGCCTGCAAATGTTAGTCTTTTAGTGGTCACATTTCCAATTTTTTTAGGCTCTTACTCCTCCAGAATCTACCTCCCCAGTGGCCCCCTCACCCCCACACACAGAAAGGAAGAGCCAAGCTGCTGACTCACACACCACACAGCAGTTGCCTTGACTTTGTTCACGTAGGCTCAGCGGCTCGAGACTCCTGCTTTGGCCTTGGTGATGTCCTCAGCTGGCACCCAGTGGAGCCACTGCATGCTCTCCTCACCATGGACATGGCTGGCATAGGTGCTGTTGCCTGGGGAAGACAACCATCAGAGCAGGCTGTAGCCCAAATCCAAAGTCAAAGGTGATGCCCAGCATCTGAAAGAACACAGGCGGCGGGGTGGGGCGGGGGAGGGCTTCCTGCCAGTTGTGCTTTGAACCTTGACAGATCTACCAGACCCCCCAACCTTGCCATCTCTCCTGCCTGCTTACCAGGCCTTCGGCATTACCTGCTGGGTCAACAGGCCTGGCAATGTTGGAGGTTGGCAAGGGAGAGATATGATGCAGAATGCACGAGCCAGCAGGAGAAACTCACAATGACCCCAGCTCATGGTGTGAAGGAAGTGTCAGAGCACTGCCTGGACTAGGGATGGGCACCAAATAGAGGCCAGGGAAATGCAGACAGGCAGAATCTCAGACATCAGGAGGCCCAAGGAGAGGAGAGAGAGGCAGGAAGTTCAGGCAGGCACTCCATGAGGTTCTGTCTTGAAATGAGCACTGGGGGAAAGAGGCAGGCTGACTGTGATGTTGGTCTGAGACTACAAGCCCTGGGTCACAGGAGAAGAGAGGAACAGGAAGGGCTTCCTATAAGAAGACCAGAAGGAGAAGCTGACAGACCTAGGATCTTAATAAAAGGTGGTTCAGAGGCTTCTTTTCCTGTTTCTTCTCTCAGGGTGGAGCAGCCTGAAATGCCTCAAAGGACTGGGCTGGAAGGTAGGAGGCCTGGGTATTAGTCCTACCTGCCATCCCAACCCTTGCCCTCTCTGGGCCTCAGTTCTCTGTGTGTACAATGAGGCAGGCTGGGTAGAGAAGGTGCTTGGTTAGACTAGAGTCATGGTTCTCAAGGTTTTTCTACTTGGAAAATGTTTTAAAATAAGATCCCATGGAGCAGCTCATTACGTTAAGCAAACAAAAATAGAGCTGCTCTCATACCTCTTCCCATGGGTTCCCCCAGATCCTACATGGCAGCCCAGAGCCTATTTTAATGAACACTGACTGGTTAGACCTGTGGTTCTCATACTTGTTCACCAGCATCACCTGGAGGACGTGTTAAACCACAGATGGCTGGGTCTACTCCTCGAGTGTCTGAGTCAGTGTGTCTGGTATGGACTGAGAATCTGCACTTCTAACAACTTCTCAGTTGATGCTCATGGTGCTGCTGCAGGATCCACACTATGAGAACCAGTAGGTTACATTATGACTATAGGCCTTTCTCCATTCATGCCCAGTCAATATTTACATGAAGTCCACCTCAGATAGATTGCTGACATGACAGCATGGGAGAGCACCTGGCATTGTGCATGGCACATAGTAGGAACTCAGTTGAAGCTGGTGGGGTCTAATTCTAAATGCCTTGCCTATAAGTCTCTTTAGATGTAAAGGAATTGACAGAGGCAGAAGCCCTTCCTATACTGAGTTTACAGCCTGCCTCCCCTCCCTGGAAGTAACACCCCCACTAATTCTCCCTTCAGAGGTTATTGCATGTTAAGCATTATCCTTTCCAGACATTTTTTTCCCAGATAAATTCCCTGAGATGTGGGTAGCTGTTCATTCCCTGACCTCTCAGTGTTTCTCAGATGTTTTCCCCATTTGTAGGGAGCACAGTCTTGATCCTCTGGAGTTCTTCCAGGGCAAGGACCTTACCCGTCTCATTCTTCTCAGCATCCTCCGTGGCTGGTGGCCCAGTGTCTGACACAGAGTGGGCACTCAGTACAAGTTTGTGGGACAGAGTAAAAGAAGCACGAAAGCTGTGACTTGATGGAGCCCTTGTGGATTACCATCATGGTTAAGGCCACTTGCTCGGGAACTTTGAAAGGGCATTTAGGGAGGGCAGGTCTCTGGGCACATTCACCCGGGAGTACGGCCCAGCAGGTTTTGCACCTTGGTCCCAAGAATGGTCACAGGGCCCCTCGTCCCCCACATCCTCCTTTTCAGCCTCACCACTTTCTTGAACAAATTGGCACTGACCCTGGTGACAGACTCAATCATTTCCCTCTGCTTCATGATTGTGCTAAGTGGCTGCCAAAGTCCCATTCCTAAATAGTCAGCACATTCCTCAGCACTGCAAGTGGAAGCCCATCTGCTCCGGGGCTGCTTCCTTTCCTTTATTGTGCTATTTTGGCTTCAATTTCCCATTTGGACAGGAGCATCTTCCAGCCGGTGAGGAAGGGAGAGGGTGGGGAGGATCACCACAGCCTGCCTTCATTTCTCATTCGCCTCCCTGGTTGCTCTGGAAAGAAATCAACAAATTTCAGCCTACGTGCCTGGCACTGCTCTTAGCTCTCTACACGTAGTCAATCCTTATAATACCCCCGTGATGAAGGTACAAATATTATCCCCATTTTCTAGATGGGGAAACTGAGGCAAAAAGAGGTGAAGTAAGTTGCTCAAAGTCACACGGTTTGTGATAGAGCTGAGAATTGAACTGAGGCAATCTGGATGTCAAAGATGAATTCTTACCCATGGTCTTTGCCACCTTGCAGAGTGTGGATTCTTGAGGCTCCACTGGTAAGTGGGAACATAGCACTTTCCCTTGTCACTGTCTGTCATGAAAACTAAAGGTCACTTGTATTAAAAGCAGAAGTGTTACAGAGAAACAGATTTCCTCCATCCCTTACCACTGACCCACTCACTTAATGCAGTGTTTGAACTTGCAGCTTCTAGGCCAATAGGAGAATGTGGACTTTTACCCTGAGGTTGGTTGTTAAGGGGCTGATCTTCCAGAAATCTAGAAATCTAGTATTTATTGTGTGCTCTTCTTTTCATGGACTGCTCCGTTTAGGTCTCACATCAACACTAAAGTAGGTTATAAGGATGAACTAAGGCTCAAGGTGCTCCTAGCCAACCCAGCCAACCTTCGTCCCTGCACCTGTATACTTCACGGCTGCATTAGATATAAACATTTATGTTTAGTCATTCAATCCTCACAGCAACCTCATGAAGTAGGTACTATCATTATCCCTGTATTTCATTTCACAGATAAAGAAGCTAAGGCATGGAGAGAGAAGTAACTAGCCCAAGGTCACACAGCCAGGAAGTAACAGATTTAGGAGTTGAATCCAGACTGCGGCTTAGACTGGCCTTAGATTGCGGGATTCCCAGTGTGTTCTCTTAACCATTACATTGTACTACCTCTTGGCATTGAGGCCACCTCCAGGCACTTGAGGTGCCATGTTACCATAACCTTCTCCACCTCTTCTTATCTCTCTGCTGTTCCACACGGACTTGATCTTCCCAATAGCCGTAACTCTTAGAGGCTCTTGAGTCCAAATTCTAGCTCAGTGACTCACTAGCAGTTTGACCTCTGTGTCTCTCTGTCCCTCTGATCTGTAAAGTGCAGCTGGTAATGGTAATGAGCTCATAGGGTAGTTGTGAGCATTTAGGTCAAGTAGGATCAATTCCCCATCATCACCATCACCTCCTGCTGCATCTTCTCCAGCCCAGCCCCAGCATCCTGCAGGGGGAAATTGTGCTTAACGCCCTTTCACTTATCAGTCTCACCCTCCATGTCTGTCTCTTCCTGTCCCAAATGAAAAGCAGCCCTCAGTTACACATTCCCTAGGCTTTTCAAAACTTGGTAATTACAATTCCTTCCAGGAGATCAGAGAAACCCATTTCCCTAGCATTTGAAGCAGGAATTCTATTGTCATTTCATAACTCAAGCATGACCAAAGTGGCTCAGCCCATCTCCTATCTTCCTCACCCTTAGGAGAATAGATAACTTGCCTGCAACATACCCCAAGAGCACCCCATGGCCAGAGTTCCTGAGAAAGAAATTCACAGCAAGGAAAGGCACTCATTTCAAATATTTATTTGGAATCTGATAATTCCTTGCCACACCAGTGACTGTGGGAGTAAGCCTCTCCCTGTTGCCTTCTTCACAGTATTTAAGTGCTGAGTTAGGAATATAAATGATCTAGTATCTTTCCCTATCTTCCTAAATGCCTTTGTCCTATAATTCTCCTCTAGTTGCACTGATGTCTTGTGTATTAAGCCAAGTGGAACATAGGGATACCTATAAGCAGACAAAATTAGAAGAAGAGATTCCCTTCAATTAGTTCTTCATCCACAGGCTCTAATCCTGGCCACTGACTGAGCCCTACCTCTAGCACAGAATGTTCCTTAACCCTGCTCACAAAGTGAGCCCTCAGAACTGGCTGCCCTTTGTCTTATTCACAGGCTGAGTAAATAATTGCAGAATGAGAAAACTCGAACATAGAGAGGTAAAGCAACTTGATCAACATCAGACAAAACCCAGTCCTCCATCCCACTCGTATACTGACCCTGAACTTCAACTCATGTTTTAGCCACAAAGGACAAAGACTGCAAACATGTAGATGCATCAGTGCAAAAGGACCCCATTACTAAGGTTCCAATTCAGAGTCAGATGGGAGGCTACCATATCTTTGTCTCTGAGAGAGAGCCCACTGTTCCAGGCTTCCCAGAGTAGAAGGGCTATTAAAAAGAATTCTTACCTAGGAAGAGGGATTTGCCTGGTGAAGGAAATCAATAAATTGCTATTGAATGCAGTCCAAGCTCACTTACTCAAACTAATTGGAGGTAGCCTTTCAAATTAGTGAACCATCTGTATTGTAGTTTACTTATAAAGAAATGAAGCTTTATTGCTTTCAACAATTCACAGTAACTCCAAGTAGACTAGCAAATTGTAGCCTAATCAAGGTCTCAGGAGACTTGCCTTAATGAAATGAAAAGAATCCCCAGCATCAATCATTTGTATGCAAATAGTTCTGTGAAAGGAAAGACAGTTTGTAGCCTTGAAGTTTGGAAACCCAGTCCACACAGTCCATTTATTCGCTCTATTCATTTGCTCATGGTAAGCAAAGTAAGCCCTGGTAGAGCCCAAGCCATCCCCATTTGCCACTCATGGAGTGTCTTCTAATGAGGTTTTACTGTAAAAGGAAATAGTCAGAAAGTAGTCTTAGAAGTAGCAGGTGCAATCCATCTACTGATGGAATAAAAGATGGTTTTGAAATACTGTCACTTCCTTTAATTTTTTTCCTAAGAAGACATTAGGGGGAAAAAAAAGCTACCAACGTAAGTCAAGGGCCTCAGTGCTTTGTCAAAACCCGGAACAAACATTGAGAGGAAGAAAATCTGAAGGTCGAGGAAAGGAAATAAACAAGAAGAGTAAGTAAACCATGAATCATCTGTTACCACCTGATGGCTCCTTAAAAATAAAAATAAAACCATGGAAGGAAATAGAGTCCATGCCATGGTTTAGCATTTTAATAGAGGACCTGATGTAGATTCTCTGTTCTTTTATTTCACGAAGAAACTCACTTTGGCTTCTAATTTGGTTGTTTGCTTGGGTTTGTTTGGTTTTTTTTAGTTTTTAATTTTAGTTTTAGTATATGTTTGCAGTACACAATGTTTATATTCCTTGTGGGGAGTTGGTACATGTACATAACACATCTTAATTCTTTTTACTTCCGCTTCCTATCCACTCCCTCCTCCCCCCCTCCATCTCTTGATCCTTTTCCCATGTGAGAAAGATCTATCTCCCTACTTCCCATTATCTGACTTTATTTTGCTCTTTATTTATACTTTGAGTTTCTCGTATAAGAGAAAGCATGCAATGTTTAAGCTTGTGTGTCTTATTTATTTCACTTCACCTTATAGTCTCAAGGTCTTCTATGTTTTTTCCTTAAGGCCCTACAGGGCACAAGGTTGACAATATTCACCCAGCACAGGTGTCCACTTCTCTCCTGGGCACTGTGAGTGGAGATAGGAGATGCATGTTTTTCTTTGCATATGTTTAGTGACCATTCCCTTGTTTCCCAAAGACTTTGAGAAGGTTTACCACAAAGTGATAAAATAATAACAAATAGAAACAGAGAACCAGGACCAGGTGAAATAGCAACCAATTTTTAAAAATCAAATATTAAAGAATTTAAAGGTCATCCAGAGTGACTACAGGTGGCTAAAAAAGGCAGACCTGGGCTTCATTCTATCCCAGTGCAGTGGACTAACTCCCAAGAGATCACAGATTCTCCAAATTGGCCTTTCTGTGCGATCCTGGACTAGACACCATTTTTTGAGCCTGTTTCATAGGTTCTGTTCTGAATGATGGGTCCAGCACATATGATCTATTTCATAGAGTGTTATGGGGCTCATTGAGATGATGTCTGTAAGCCACCAAGTCTCACTGTCTGGCAGAGAACAGGTGCTCCACAAATGGCAGATATTGGGACAGATATGAAGACAGTCTCCCATCATGCATTTGCCCATGAGGGAATCTCATTTGATCCTTACATCCGCTAGGCCCTGGGCACAGGATCACAGCAGGGAGAGCAGAGGAAGGGGGCAGTCCTGCAGGAGGCACTACTCCAGGTGTTTTCCAGGAGATGGAACTTGGTTGAGCAATGTGTCAACGGTGCATGGAGACAGTAAGTGTCAGACTTCTCCTACTGGAGCAGAAGGATAGATGTGCAGAGGGGAGAGTAGGCAGGATCCTCTCATGGAGTTGTTTAAGTCTGGCCAGATGTTGGAGGAATTTGAACCTCATTTAACAGGAAGTAGGAGTCATTGAAGGATTTTGAGCAGGGGAAGGATACGGCATGTTGAAAGGGATGTTTTCAAAGGTGGAGTCTGTCTCCTGCTGTCTGCTCTGTGCAGGCTGGGGTGGGGGCTGGGAGGAGGAAGCAGAGACTGGCAGACCAGCTGCAAGAATCCAAGGAAGAGACAGGCATGGAGAGCTCAAGCTAAGGCCATGGAGATGGAGAAGAGACAAGATTCCCACTTCCAGTTAGGGGCACTTGAAGAGGAATCATTTGACATACGCCCCTCTACATGCGAAACTTCATGGGGGCAAAAACCACACATACTTAGTTCATCACTGTTAACCCCCCAGGACCTAGCATAGTGTTTGGCACACACTAGGCATTCAGCAAGTGTTTTATGAATGAATGAGTGAGAGAATGAATGGATGA
Source organism: Heterocephalus glaber (assembly GCF_000247695.1). The sequence goes on from NW_004624797.1 coordinate 8,946,111, forward strand.
ATGAATGCCTCCATGCAGACACTGAATAAGAATAAGAATGATTGCTTAATCAACAACAAACAATAGTACACAGAAAACAAAATAGAGGGTTGTCCAAAAGAATCTCATCACTGTAACTGACTTTCTGTCACTGTCCCTGGACCTACACGGACAATCTGGTATGGGAAGGCAGCCCAGAAGAAAGAGCCAGAACTGGCTGGAAAAGAAGCCACCTATAGCAGAACACATACTGGCAGTGGTAGTGAGCACATCAACCATGCACCCCCTGGACAGCTCACATCATGTAGGAACACTGTGTAGGAACAGGAAAATTACAGATGAGAGGAGAAGAGAAATGGTGGTGCTTATCTCACAAAAGGACTAGCTGAGGATTCACTTAAAGTAGCAGTGTGGAAACTTGTGAATCTGCCTTAGCCTACCAAGTAGCGGGGGATGCAGTGCATTTCTTGGTATCTCAGGTATATGCCATCACATTTGGCTTTTAAAATTTTTTTATGGCTGATAATTTAAAGGAATCAACACCAAAAACAATGTTTTTATTTGCTTTCTTGATACTTTAAACTATATTGATACAAAAACATCTTGCTTACTCTGAAGGTGAGAGTCCAAATGAGGCATTTTCTCATTACTTATTGACAAATATACAGAATTCTGAACATCTTAAAATGATTTTCATTTAATTGAAATACTGTGTGTACTCTCTTGATAGTTAAAGCTCTTACAAACTTATTTTTATTTTTATTTATTTATTTATTTATTTATTTATTTATTTATTTATTTTGGTGCTGGGGATCAAACTCGGGACCTTGCACTTGTGAGGCAGGCTGAACAAACTTATTTTTAAATTTGTTACAACCAGAGGAGTGGAGTGTCCCAGTGCAGTTAGGTGTGTGCAACAACATCATAGAAGAGTAAAAGGAATAGGTCATTGTAAAGACTATCTGGCCAGTGAAAGGAAAGAAGAAAGGGATCCAGATAAATAGGAACCAATTCCTGGCTCCACAACAGTAAGATTGTATTAGGAAGCAAATCTCTGAGAGCAAGTTTCTGTTTCTAGAAGGGGAAAGTCACAGACTCATGGAAGCTGAAAGCTGAGAAGCACTTGGTCGGGTTGTGGCAAAAGCCTGGGTTGGCCTGCTTTGGAGCCATGGGACTTCCTTAATTTAAATTGATCTTTTGTAAGTAAGACCAAAGGAAAACAAGATATGATTTTGACAGTCTGACTTAGCTTTTAAGTAATAGCAGGCATTAATGTCAAAATTGGTTATTAAATTTATAGAATCATAAATGGTGAATTTTAAAAATGTATAGGGTGTTAGGTATATTCATTAAGAAGACCAGTAATTCTCTCCAGGGTTGTTCTCTTAGTAATTTGTCATTTAAGAACACACTGTCAGAGTTAGACCTGATCTTTTTTGTTTTTTTTGGTACCGGGGATCGAACTTGGGACCTTGCACTTGAGTCAGGCACCAGAACTACTGAGATAAATCCCTGGCCCAAGTTAGACCTGATCTTTTTTTTTTTTTGGTTCTTATTTTTTCCCGATTCCTAGCCCTCCCTTCACGCCCTCCACCCTTCCCTATTTACAAAGGCTTTATTTCCATTTTTTCCATTTCTCATCATTTTTCCTTTCCCTTCTTTCCTTTCCCCTGCCCCTCCCATTACCCCTACCACTTTGGACCTTTTCTTCCTATTTCACATTATCTATTATTCATTCTAATCACTGGTACATTTTAGGTATACAATATAATGACATTCATCATTGGAAATTTGCACCTTTACATAGTCTCTCTTGGTTCTTATTTTTCACCCTTGCCCAGCCCTCCCTTCAACACCTCCATTCCTCCCTATTTACAAAGATTTTGTTCCTATTTTTCCATTTTCTCATATTAATCCCATTCCCTTCTATCCTTTCCCCTAGCCCTCCCACTTCCTTCTCCTTTGCCCCTTTTCTTCCTATTTCACATTACCTATTATACATTTAGTCTTTATTTACACTTTCAGTTTATCACACCAGAGAAACCATTTGGTATTTATTCATGTGTGTCCTATTTATTTCACTTAAGAGTATCACCTCAATGTGCATCCACTTAGCTATAAATGTCTCTAATTTCTCATTTTTTATGGCTGAGTAGTACTCCATTTTATTAAAAAAACCCACATTTTCTTTATCCAGTCTCCAGCTGATGGGCATTTGGGCTGTTTCCAAGTTTTAGCTATTACAAACTGTGCTGCTATGAACATGGGCACACATATATCACTGTGGTATGATTCTTTTAATTCTTTGGGGAAGATCCCCAGCAGTGGAATAGCTGGGTCAAATGGGACTTCCAGTCCTAGTTCTTTGAGGTATCTCCATACTGATTTCCACAGTGCTTGCACTAGTCTACACTCTGACCAGCAGTGGAGCAGGGTTCCTCCTTCCCCACAGCCCTGCCAGCATTTGTTATTGGTTGATTTCATGATAGCAGCCATTCTTTCTGGAGTGAAGTGGAATCTCAGCATTGTTTTTATTTACATCTCTCAAATGACCAGTGATGTTAAACATTTTTTCATGTATTTATTTGCTATTTCTACTTCTTTGTCTGAGAAATTAGACCTGATCTTAATGTAAAAGAAAGGGGATGCAATGCATTTCCTGGGAACTTAAATTGAGTCTCTGAGTTACAATGATAAACTCAAGCTCTGTGACCCTTGTTGATGCTTCCCCGTTACTAGAACTGTAGGTTCTTTGCATCAACGGAGATGTTATCTCAGATATTTCTGAGGACCCTTCTAAGAGTCAGGGACTCTGGGCCAGGTTCTGGTACTAAGGTGCCAAATATGTAATATGCTGGGGCCCCAAATAAACTGCTTTGTATTGAGCATGAGGCCTGGCTGAAAGCTGAGGAAGAGGCAGAGTTGCTCCTGGTCTATTCAAGGAAAGAAAAGTTCCACAACAGTGACAAAAATCCAATTGACAGGATTTAGATTTTGTTCAACTTTTTCCTTGTTAGTGGTTTCCCACACCCAAATTTTGATTTATTCTTGTAATGCCTTATTTAACACAGCTTAAAAACTGCAAAAAGGATGAAATGGGATCTAGAAAGCTGTTAGGCTCTGAACTAATCCCCCCCTTTTTAATAAAATGTTTTTAGATAACCATGAATCAAAGTTAGGTGCTAATTATAAGAATGAAAATTATAATGAACAGTACAAAATAATACACAGTACCAGCTGCTTTGTTATTATAGCCTATGTATTAAAGTAAAAGAATACTGAAATACCATACATTAATTTTTCAAGTTTTTTTAAAAATTAGTAACTTAGGAATAGTGAATTTAAATGCAGGAATGAAGAAGCTTTATTTTTATACGGTAATTTTTATCCTCATAAGGACTTTAAAAAAATATTTTACTTAACAGCTGAAATTTTAAACATGTTAAATATATTAGAGAAAAAGCATTATAGTTAATTAGATTCTTTGGTGTATATTTTCTTTTTTAACTTAGTGGTATAAAATAGGAAGAAAAATACTGAATTCTAAAGATTGCATAATAAAGGACAACAAATACCTTTATTAAAGATACTACTTCTGTTAAGTGTGCCCATAAGCAGCCTATGCCAGCAAGTTTTTATCTGAAGCTTTAATAAACTTATTTTGGGGAGATTCTCTTCCATATTCTGTACTGTACCACTAAAATAAGATACTTGGAATCTAGCTCTTGCCTTAAAGTAAATGCCTCTGCGTCATTCATAAATCATTGCTTGACTACATTACAGGATAAGGATGAGTTATTGAAGCATTACTGAACAATAGATCCTTCTTTTTGGTGGACGCATGTTTGTTTCGCATATTATGTAAGACCCTATATGTTTGTTGAGATCACACTGTCCGCTAATAAATTGTTACTCTAATAAAAAAAAAAAGTAGCAGTGTAGAGATTCCTCAAAAAACTAGGACTAGAAGTTCCATTTGACCCAGCTATTTGTCTTCTGGGTATCTTCCCAAAAGAATTAAAAGCACCATACCACAGCAATATATGCACACCCATGTTTATAGCAGCACAATTTGTAATAGCTAAATCTTGGAAACCACCCAAATGCCCAGCAAATGAACAGATAAGAAAGATTTTTTTATATAATGGAGTAATAATCAGCCATAAAGAAGGATAAACGTGAGGTATTTCTAGGTAAATAGATGCGCCTTGAGACCATACTCTTAAGTGAAATAAATCGAACACACACACATATGTGTGTGTAAATAGCACAGGGATGTGGTCTCTACCTATATTATGAACTCATTATCTTTCACACATAAAAGCATCTCCATTGTCTAGGGTCCCCACTGATAACTCTGCCTTAGAAGGATCGCTGAGACTCCTAGAAAAGAAAGCAGGCACAAAACTGGGATTGATGTGTCTTTCTTACTATACTTTGTAAACCCCCCTCCTTCCACCCCTGAATTCTAGCTCTCTCCCCTACTCCTAAAACACTCTATTTCCTTAACCATCTTCATCCAAGGTGTGAAAGGAGAGTGAGCCCCAAACTCTGTTATCCTCTAGACCGCTCTCCTAGCCAATCCCCCATTTGGAGTTAGGACCCCCAAGTTCTTCCTTCAGGTTTCTCTTTCCCTCTGCCCACTCCAGCCGACCGAGAGAACAGCAATCACATCGACCTCTGCTGCCCTCTGCTGGCTGGCCCCAGATGTGTTGGCTCCAGTTGGGTCAGTAAAGGCAACTTCCAAAGACCGACCCATCAGTTTTCCCAAGCCCTGGTTGCCACTTGGATCTCAGTAATCTATGGTGGATGTGTTGTCAATATCCAGGCTCTCCCCTAATCTTCACAAACACAACCTATCCTATCCAGACCCAACATAACAAAGCTACAGCTGGTGTGGTCCATGATTCTGGAGTTGCTGTCTTCAGCAAAGAAGGTATGCTATTACAGCCATCCATATCCTCATCCCAGTTCCCTTTGCAAACATTCCATAATCATTTATTGGGCATTTTCTGTGTGTCTGGCACTATGTAAATGCTGCACAAGTATTATCTTATTGAATCCTGGCACCAACTTTGCAAGTAGGTAAAATTATTATCCCCACTTTACAGGTGAAGAGACTGAGACTCAGAGAGATAAATGTCATGCCAAAGGTCACAGAGCCAGTGAAGGGCAGAGATGGGACATGAAAACTATCTATCTAGTTCCAATGCCTATGTTCTTCACCCCTGGCCTTGGTGTGGAAGGCAGTTGAGAGGGTATGAGAGTGGAGATAGGCAAGCCAGTTAGGGTCTGTGGCAATAGTCCACGGGAAAAAAGCAAGGATGCTCTTTAGATGTATTTAGGAGGTGAACCTGGCAAGGCATAGTGACCGACTGGATGTGGAGGAAGCGAGAGGGGCTCTGAAATGGCCCTCTGGCTCCTGGCTTATGCAACTGGGTGGGTAGGGACACGTTTGGGTATGGGAAAGTGAAGAGATTCATTCTGGATGCGCTAAGAGTGAGACATCCAGGCACAGCTGGTCAAGAGGTAATTAGAACTCAGGAAAGAGGTCTGGGCTGCTGTCAACTAGGAGGTGGGTAAATTTTCCAGGGAGACTGTAATTCATCAGAAAAGAGGGATGAGGCTGGAAGACCAACATTTAAAAGAAAAGTAGAATAAAAGGAATATAGAAAGAGGACTAAGAGCCAGGCTTGGTGCAAAGTTGGACACCATGAATTTGAAGTGACCCAAATCCACAGAGTTGGAAGGCATTCTCCCACGGAGAAAACAAATGGTTCAAATGTCCTGGGGTTCATTCAATCATTCAACAAATACTTAAGAGCTAGGCAATGCTAGAGCACTGGCTCTGCGATGTAGCTATGGACAAAAATAAACAAATAGATACATAATACCAGGTAGATACTCTGATGAATAAATAAAACAGAATAGAGGATAAGAAGTGACAGTAGTAGTGTTTAAACAATGAGATCAGGGAAGGGTTCTCTGCAGAAATGACATTTAAACAGAAGTCTGCATGAAATGAAAAAAGAGTCATGTTGGTTTCTGGTAAAAAGAACATTGCTATTTGTAGGAACAATATGTGCAAAGGCCCTGGGGTGGGGCCATGCTTTACTTTGGGGTGGGAACAGACAGGATGGATGTGGTCAAAGAACAAAGGGACAAGAGTATTAAATGTGTTTAGTAAAAGGGAGGCTAGAGGGATGAGTCATGAAGTTTGGACCAAATAAGAAGAGAAATTAGACCAGGGAATGCTCATAAATGGAGAGAAGCATATAGCATAAGGTGCAGTGAAGTTGAAAGTCAGGAGTAGTAAGAGGGAGGGGGAAAGGTCTTCTGTCAGAAGGACAGGGGTGTGTGGTCAGAGAATGGGAGTTTGGAATTCAGTGTAGTAGAGGACAGCAACCCCGGGGCAATGACAAAGCACAAGATGCTCCTTTGGACATAGGGGGCTGGGGCATAGTGAGAGTTTGTGCCACTCAGGGCGGTCCTTCAATTTGCTGCCCCCAACATATCTGAATATGTTAACATATTTAAATACCACCAAAGACATGTACTGCCTGGGACAGACCACCCCTTCTGCCCCCTACCCCCAGCTATGCCACTGGGCTGAGGAGGAGGAGAAGAGAAGGGGCTCTGAACTGAGGAATTTTTAACTCAAAGAACTCGACAAGAACCTTGATGTCACCCACTATAATGGCGGAGATGTGGGAGGAGGCAGCCATGAGCCTCTTGTCATGGTCTTCCCCATGACTAGGGACGTGTTGGGAGGTAGACTGACAAGAACCATGACAAAGGCAGAAGAGGAGTAACAGGAGGCCAGGGAAAGCTTCCAGACCAAGTGGCAGTTGAGGTGATAATGGGAAGGAGAACAGAGGATGACATTCCAGGTGGAAAGAAAAGGGCCTATGCTAAAGAGGACATGGGGAATGAAACAAAAAGAAGGGCAGTGTGGTTGGAGAGGAGATGGCAGAGAGAGGGACATGGGATGACTGAGAAAGGAAGAGGACAGGCTAGGAGAGCACCCAAAGACCACCAAATGAAGGCCTGAGTAGAAGCAACTGGAACCTGGGTGAGCCCTGAATCCTGAGGGGGAAGCCCAGGTTTGTGACACACATGGCTGAGCATACGACTCAGCTGGGGCTTGGGATCTGACTCAGTCTGTGATCACAGATGCAAACCAAGCTAGCTGGCCTATGCAGAGTTCCAGCCAGGCCCCACTTATTCCACAAGGAGGAAGGGGAAAGAAGGAGAAGGAGGAAGAAGAGCTGTGGGCAGCTGGAAGCTACTGGAAAGGAGCTTCCCAGTGGATCCACCAACTACAGCAAAGAGATGACCAAATCTTGCCCACCTTGATGCCTGGCTGTCTGGGTAGGGAGGTCATGGGCCACATAACACCAAAGAATGGCTCCATAAAACAAACTCTTGCCCCTTCCCCTCTGAACACACAGTACACACACACACACACACACACACACACACACACACACACACACACACACGGGGTGACAGTGGTGCTTTTCATCAAAGCACGGCAAGTGTGATGGAATGGACACACAACAACACATGCTTTTCTGGTGCTGGAAAATTGCTCCCCACTCAGCACATGCCTTTCAGGCAAGAGATGGAGAGGCTGAACTACACACTGTTGGGGTTTAGCATCAACTCAACAAACTTGTATTGATCCCACTTTTTGCTGGGCTCTGTCTTGTATGCTTTGGAGGATCTGAAGATTTACAAAAGCACAACTTTGAGAAGCAGGGTCGGTGGGCAATCCACTTTTCAGTCCTCCTTCTGTCTCGATTAGACATAAGCTATCTTTCTCTCAATAAATTTTTCCTATGCATATATATATAATGTATAAAAGCAAGCTCCTACCTTCAGGGATGGGTGACCTAGAAGGTACAAGTGTCTTAGGCACTTTCCTCATCACAGAGACACAGTATGAGACACCCACAACTTAGAGGATGAGAGGTTTATTTTGGCTTACAGTTTCAGAAGTTTCAGACCATGGTTGGCAGGCTCAAACAAAAATAACACGGTGGAAGTACCTGCCTCAGAGGAAAACTGCTCATGTCATTGGTGGTCAGGAAGCAGAGTGCAAAGAGAAGAGCTAGCCAGGGAGAGTAATAAACCCTTGCAGGTCACACCTCCAGTGACCTGCCTCCTCCCTCCTCCAACCAAACCTCACCTCCCAAGAGCACATTCATCTCTGAATCCTTCATTGAATTAATCCTCTGAAGAGCATAGCTTGATCCAATCATCTTCCACAGGAGGCTTTGAGGGGACACCCCAGAACTAAACCACAGCAACAAGTCAAGAAAACAAAGGGTTAATGCAAGGCTTTTAAAATAGATGGTCAAGGCAGAGAAAGAGGCTTCCGGGCTGCCATACCGCCACTCACACTGCAGAGGAGGCTTCCGGGATACCATACCACCACTCCCAATGCAGAGGAAGGGGCTTCAAGGCCACCTTACCACTGCTCCCAGCGCAGAGGAGGTGAGCCGCTCGGGCACCAGCAGCATAAATACACCCCCCACCCCACCCCTGTCGAAAAGAGAAGACACCTAAACAAGTCTCAAAACCAGACTTCCATATCCCTTCCAACAACCCCAAAGGGAAAGGAGATGGAACACTCTGATATTCAACCACCTGGACTCCCTGAATTGGCAACAAAAGAGGATCTGGAAAAAATGAAATCAGAAATAATTTCTCAGATAACAGCAGAGATT
>NW_004624797.1:8960002-8974843 GCF_000247695.1 Heterocephalus glaber
GAACCAAGATGCATTATGTAAAGGTACAATTCCCAATGAGAAATGTAATTGTGTTGTGTACCTAAAATGTACCAATAAAAGAATTTAATAAAAAAAAAAGTAGAGGTCAGCTGCTTGTGCAGTCCACTGTGGGACTGCTGTGACTCACAGGTATTCCAAACAACTTACATGCAAGGACCCTTGTCTATTCACCCTCCCCGTCCTGAATCATTTCTTTCCACTTCAGGCCTGTGGCCAACTTGGGTTCAAGTTCCCATTGGCAGGCATAAAGACAGTGCTTCCAAGATAAGGAGATAAGGGAGGAGTTGAGGGTGAAGCTGGTAGGCCATCCTCACTGCCAGGACCAAGGTGAGGACCAGAGGGGTGGACATGGAGGCCATGTGCTATGTGGAGACCATCCCTGGGCAGAGTCCAGGAGCTGGGGGCAGGCTGCACTTTGCTGGCTCTCAAACCCCTGAGGCCTTGCTGATGTTTGCTAGAACAGTAACTGCCATTTCAGCAGTGTGGAATGCCAAGGACAAAAAGAACAAGGTACAGATGAGACTCGTTTTGGTTCGAGTCACAGATTTGCATTAATAAACATGTACATAGCATTTATTCTTTATACTCTGCCAGGCATGTGCTAGGAGCTCCACAGCCACTAACCCATTTAATCTTCATCACACACCTAAGAATTTAGGGTTATTGTGACTCCATTTCACAGGTGAAGAAACTGAGGGCTCAGAGAGGTGAAGTCACGGTCAAGCCCATGCAGCTAGATGGTGAAAGAGCTGGCATTAAAACCCAGGTAGCCTGGCTCCCGAGCTGGTGCTCCCAGCCTCGCTAGTAAAGAGGCAGGGCTGTGTTTGTCCTTGAAGGCTGCCTTCAGGTCCCTCCTCTGCATCACTCTACCTGCTTCCCCTTCAATATGGCTAATCCAATGCACAGAGGAGGAAAGGGCCTTTGACAGAGCATCTCCCCAGTCCTCTGGTCTCTGGGAATAACTTCATCATCAGTTCTGGAAGGAGTAGAAAAGGGGACAGGGACACAATAAGAGCTTCCTGGTCTGTCCTCTGAGGCAAAGGACTTCTGCCCTCGGCTTTTATCCTGATGGTGGAGTTTACAGAACCTCCTCACTCATTTGACTCTGCCTGTCCTGCCAGGGAGTCCATGAAAAGCCCTCTTTCTTTCCACAAAATGGCCTTCGTTATAGTTTTTGAATGACCTATTCTTGAAAGCTGCTTTAAACTGATTGCAGATGTAAGGAGAGAGTAAATGCATTAAAATTAAATCAGAAGGAATAGGCAGTCTGCCTCTGGCCTGCAGAGTAGGTGAACACAGGTCTGATTGTCTATCGGAAGCAGTCCTCTCTGGTCTATTCCTTGCCCAAGCCCAGAGTTTCTAGAGAGGTGAACTGCGAGCTAACTTGCCGCTGGTGCTGCCTACTGCTCTCTGATGTATCCAGGTGCACAGACAAGGCTTCAGTGTCTCCACTTCCCTCACCAGAAGTCAGGCTGTTCAGGAGTAACCTGCAGTGCAGGATAACCAATCCCTGTAGGAGAAACTATGACAGAAAGCGCATTTCCAGTGAACCAAATTTGTCTTCTCAGAGCCCCCAAACTCTGCTTTCTAGGTGTTCTTCCCTCTTCTGTGGCATCATCCCCTGATTCTTCCTAATCGAGGTGACTTTGGGTTTCCGTTCCCTCCTGGTTGTGAATGGCCCTAAGCAGCGTGCATTTCACAGAGTGCAGAACACACAGCCAAATGGGACTCACAGGATCTCTCAAGGAGGGCTGCAGGCAGCTTTGTGGAATGGACTCTTCTGGAAGAACTCACACCAGCTCAAGCAAGGAACTCTGCAGCTGCAACCACCTTCCCCAAGGGCTACAGTAGGGCTGCCCTGTCACAGAGAGAGAGAGAGGACATGACTTTTTCTGGGAATGGCCAGCTCAGGGGAGGAGCAGAAGGAGGGACCAACATCCATCCCAAAGCAAAGACAGGGCTGTACCCAGAGCCCCATATGGGGGAGCTAATGAGAAACAGCTTGCAGGAGGGAGGGGGACAGAATTTAGGAATGGCAGGGGCAGAGCTTATGAAGAGGGGGCTGGGACATGCAGGCTGATTGAGAACAGCTGTTGCTCCTCAATCTCAGAGATCTTTGGACTCTGCCCGGGATGGGCTCACAGCGTACTCCAAGCTACAAGGAGCCTGCACAGGTTGCCTGAGACCGCCCAAGGTTCCTCTGCTCACTGTGGCTCCCAGAAACTTCTGAAACAAAAGACCAGAGGGGGACTCTCCATCCAACAGCCGGACACGTCCTCCCCATCGCCCACCAGCCCCACCTCTGTCTGCTGCTGCCCAGGAAAGGCCTGGAGGAAGGGACAAGAGAAACAGACCCGCCCTCTCTCCCAGTCCCTCCACTCACTCAGCGCTGACATCTGGAGACCCCATGGCCGGAGCTCACTGGGGTTTCTGCCCCTGGCTTGTCCTCCTCTGTGGTAGGTGCACCTTGGTCTCTTTTGGAAAGCAGCTCTGGCCTGTCCCCTCTGGGCTCAGGAAGGGTTGGAGTGAGGGCTGGGGTCCAGATTGTCTCTGTCTCTTGGTGGTCCTGTCTGTCTTGAGGAAGAGGCTCCATCAGGGCCAGTCTTCAGGCTCCTTGTGGCTTGGATCAAATCTAGTTTAGCACCTTCCTATCCCTTCCTGTTAGTGGCAAAATTATTGTGACACTGGCTAGAGGGTAAGGAGGACTTTATTGAAAACTATTGCAATGGGCACCGTGCAGCAGGAGAGACAGCAAAGACCACTGGGGATTTATAGCCAATGAGCATGGTTGGAGGATCAGTGCATGGAAAGTTACTAGGAGTCACCGAGAGGAGTCACTGAGGGTAGTGGGATTCTTACAGAAGGCAGGCCAGGGTGATCAGATATCAAGGGTGGGGCATGAGAAATCTAATCAGATATTGGGATTGATCAGATATCAAGGGTTCCTCTAAACTGCATTGACAGGATTCTTGCCAAGACAAGGCAATGCAGGCCTGACAAGGAGAACACAGTCACAAAAGGGCAAGGTTGAGGCCTTGTCAAGAAAAGATCTCAGAGGAGCCTATATAGTGTTTGGTCAAGGAGCGCCTTTGTTGTCCATGCAGTGCCCTGTTTGTCCTCAAATAGGTGCCCAGTTCAGTTCACCCCTGGCCTTAGGGAGGCCAGTCTCCCCTTTGCTCTCTATCAGCAGGACTCTGCTCATTAATTCAACACCCAATTCCTGAGCACCTCCCCAGTGCCAGGCCCCTGTGCTAGGGGTCAGAGTGATTTGGCTGCACAGGCTACTCCTTGGGAGCTACAACCCAGGCCTCAGAGAACAGCAGATCCTCGTGTCCAGAAGGACATGGGTTAGCTGGGTCCTGATTCTTAGGTTGGCATCTTAGCACCACTATCTTGCTAGAGATCTGTTCCTGCACAAATGGGTGTTTATTTTCTTAAATCAACAGTGTGAATTTCATCTCCCCCTTGAGTTTATGAGACTAAGACAGCCAGGCAGGGCATCCTGCCAGGCAGGGTGTTAGTCCAAGCCACCCTCCTTCTATCTCACCTCAGAGGTAAAAATATAGTGTCTCCCAATACTTAAGCCTCCTTGTCCCTCTAGGGAAATCCCCCTTAAAATGCACGAAGTGGAGAGAAAGACTATCAGAGATTATTGGACTTTGGGGGCAGGAAAAGACTGTAATGCACCCCTCTTTTACAGAGGCCCGGAGCTGGAGGACAAAGCCCAGTGCCTGACACAGAGTAGGCACTTAGGAAACATTTGTCTAATGAATATAGGGTCACACCAAATTTGGGGTAGAGTCCAAATTGCACCCTAGGTCTCCATGTACTCTATCCTGCTTATAATATCCCAGTCCCTTCCAGGCCTACCTGCCTTGGTTGACAGAATGAGAGGATGGAAAGGTCAACCCCCAGGTTTTGTTTTGTTGGCAGTGCTGAGAATTGAACCCAGGGCCTCATGCAGGCTAGACAAGCAAGAGCTCTACCACTGAGCCACACCCCTAGCCACACTCTTGTTTTGTATTCCAATGACCTAAGTTCAAATCCCCATTTTGACTACTGACCCACTGTGACAAAACTTGGGCAAGTTACCAAACCTATCCGGGCTGTGCTTCCTCCTCTGTAGAAAGAGAATAGTAGAACTCAAATAGGGTTGTTCCAAGTATCAAATGAGATACAATTGTGTGCTCTTAATGACAGGGACAAGTTCTGAAAAGTGTGCCATGAGGCAATTTTGTCATTGCACAAGCTTCATGGAGTGACTTACACAAACTAAGATGACCATGAGATCACTACAAGATACAATCTTACAGGTCCACCATCACATATGCAGCCCTTTGTTGGCCAGAACATCATTACACAGCACATGACGAGGCAACAGACATACCTGTTGTTGCTGAGTTGGATACCCGGCACCTAGTAGGAGCTCTTTAAATGCTAATATGCCCTTCCCCACCAGGCTGCGATGTTGGACTAGGATTACTGTCTTATATATTTAAAATGTGCCTGAAACAACACGCAGAGATTTGGATTATAAAAATGGTATAAATGGGGCTGGGGATTTAGCTCAGTGGTTCCACCGCCTGCCTCACAAGGACAAGGTCCTGAGTTCAATCCCCAGAACCAAAAATAATGGTACAAATGGGCCTTGAATTTAAGTAAATACAATATATAAAATTAGATTTTTTAGAAGGCTAAAAAGGTGGAGTCATTATTTAGTGAGGTCCTCTAGAGCATTTAAAAGAAAATTTGATTGCAAAAATTTAATTTACACACAACTTTTCCACTTCACTAGACCCTGAAAAGACCCAATTAGATTAGAAGAAAAATTGATATAATGAGCACTAAACCCATGCAAAAGTGGCAATCACTAGTCGATGAAACTAGCGTCTTTGATTGTGACCCAGGGTGTCATCAATTCAGCCTGATTTCCCATGAAATATGGTTATTTTTAACCTGAAGTAGAGGTGTATGTTTCAAAGGATGGACGCCCCACAGAGTGGGGGAAGGGACTGAAGGAGGATATCCCTGCTCTCTGAGATCTCTCTGGTCCCCCAAATAATCTGGATGTTTTCTCCTGGTTTCTAGCTTGTGCCTGGAGCCACCCAAAGCCAGGGGACCTTGGAAGAGAAGATGTGAGAAACTGTTCAGCCAACCCTCCGGTGAGGTCTTGGGTCCACCACGTGTGAGCCCGCCCCCGCATGCGGCCCCGCCCCCTCGTCCTCTCCATCTCCCATTGGCTCAGTTGGCCAGCCTCTCCGCCTATAGGCTTTCCCCTGATTTCCGGACTCTGGACCCCCTGTTTCTTATTAACATGCATCATTCCAGTGGGGCAGTTGTATAACACAACTAACAGACCAGGAAGTTTATCATGTCCCCCACTTTCTACTTTGGCTCTCTACTCTCGCCCTAGGGCCTGGAAAGCCGCCCCGGGAAGGAAGGAGGGGGGAGGAAAAGTGAGAAAGAGGGAGGGGCATCCCCTGGCTGGTGTTTGGCTGAGGCTCAGCAGAAGCTAGGCAGAGGCTGGGAGGAAAAGGGAGGAGGGAGGAAGTCAGTGGGCTAGAAGAGCCACCGGAAGCACGAGAGAAGGAGACCTCTAGGCTATGAAGACTGGAAGGCCCAGCAGGTTGGAGCCAAAGGGGATCAGGTGGTCAGCTTCCAGGCTGGAGACCAGAGTGATTCTGAACTGGAGTGGGGCTTAAAGATCTTCTACAGGCAGGGATGGTCCCGAAGTGTGAAGAGGTGAGCCGGCATGTGAGTACCCTAGGTCTCAGGATAAGCACAGCACATCTACGTGCCATGTCAACTTTATAGGACTATTAGGTTAGGCAGATGGTGGGCAAGCCCATCGCTTTTATATTAAAACAACCCTGGATAGATCTTTGAGTAGAAAACAAAACAAAACAAACAAAAAACATGGTTCATTTGAAAGATAAAATGGCCTTTGAAGAAGTATCAGGCTTGGAGAGGATCTTTCCTAGCAGAGTCTCACACTGATGGGGGTGCTCATTCACTGTCCTCTGCCATCTGGGACCAGTGAGTAACAACTTGAAAAAGCCCCCAGGGTAGGGTTGCCAGATAAAATACAGGACACTCAATTACATTTGACTTTCAGGTGATATACAATATTTCAGTCTAAGTGTGTCCCAAATAGAACAGGAGCATACTTACATTAAAACATTACTCATTGTTTATCTGAAAGTCAAATGTAACTGGGTGGGTGTCCTGCATCTCTATTTGCTGAACCTGGCAACTCTACCCCAAGATATCCCAAGTAGGGACTGTCCCCGTGGCCTGGGCCAGTGCCAGAGCTCAGAGCCTGCAGTTCTCACCCACACCCCCTTCCAAGACTACAGCACTATTACTGTCACAAAGATTCCTTCTCCAAGCTACACTTCCATCTCTGCTCAGCACAGACATCTTAGTCGAGGCTCAGTGGAACATCAGCTGCCTGCATCATCCTTCCCAGGACCAGCCAGGCTAACCACGCCCAACCCTGCCTCAAGAGAGGCTGGCGGCTCCTCTGAAAGCTGCGGTGATGATGGTGGGAGAGGGGTGGAGGTGTGATTTTTCTCTAAGCAACGGTGAGTGTTTGGGTGTCTTCCTGTCACCTGTTAGCACCTTCCAGTTACTGCGGTCAATACCACAGCGCGGCTCTCAGCCCTCCGCCAGCAGATAGAGGCCTGGAATCTCTCTGCCTACATCATCCCAGACACGGATGCCCACAAGGTAAGGAACTACTCCTCTTCCCCTTGCCCTTGCCACTGCCCCCTGGTTGGCCTATGAGCACAGACACATACAGGACACTGCTCAAACTCAGAAGATGAAGGCAAAGGAGGGATTTGATGGGCAAAGAGACAAGTGGAGAGCTCGCACATGGTAGTTTTAGGGCAACTGGAAGCACGTATTCCCTTGCATAGGAGGGAAGACATAGCCAAAACCCCTTGACCTCAAGAAATGAAACTATAAAACAACTTTAGAATCAGTTCTGATCAATTCCCAGGAGGCAGATCCAGAACGAATGTTTAGGGCATCCCTGCCCTAGGAGGTTAGAATGGAGACTGGGAATTGGACTGGAGCCCAGGCCTTCCCATAGCCTGCTGGATGGAGCAGTGAGATGAACCAGAGTCCTGGACTATGCTAGTGAGGGGGATAGAGGGGAGGGGACAGGAAACAAGATGGTCTCATCTCACTTCCCAGCACCAGCCCAGTTGGAAGAGAAAGCATTTTCAGTGTCAATCAGCTTGCTTGAATTACTTTTCTCACTTGCTGGGAAGGCTAAGAATCTTGAATAAATATTTGAACTTCTCTGATCCTCAGTTTTCTCTTTTGCCAGATGGAAATACTGAGATCTGTCTCCAGGGATATGAAGAGCAGTATATAGCCATGCCATGTTATCCATAAGGGATTGGTTTCAGAGCCCCCATAGATACCCAGTTGAGTGGATACTCAACTCCCTTATGTAAAATGCTGTGATATTTGCACATAATCCACGCACATTCTTCCAAATACTTTACATCATCTCAAGAGTATTTATAAACCTACTACAAGGCAAATGGATGTCATACTGTGTTATTTAAGGAGTGATGATAAGGGGAAAGTCTGTACATATGACCTGTGAGTAGGTGAAGCTGCAGATATGGAATCCATGGATAGATACACAGGTCTGACTGGACAATAAGTAGAAGTGATTTATGATGTACCCAGTGTACTGGAGAACTGAGAGGAAGAGGAGATATCCGGAGGGCAGAACCAAATGATATGATCCTAAACTACACAGAATTTGCATTCTTGTCAAGGTGACAAAAACTCCTTTACAGAATAATCAAGTGTAACCCTGAGTCCACTGTTGGACAGTGGAGTTGAGACTCCAAGAGTTCAAAGGAAGGGAATAGAGAAGGCTGGGGCAGTTAGAGGGGGCCTCCTGAAAGAGGTGCCAAGTATAGGGAGGAGAAGCGCCCTGACAAGGGCACTGGGATTAAATAAATAAATAGAATTTTAAAATAAATAAACGTTTTAAAAATTAAAAAGAAGAAAGAGGTGCCAAGTATGGTTAGCCATTTGGGACTGGTTACAGCTGACCAGAGAGAAAAAGACAGGGATGTTGTTAGGGGCCTTCCACGTGGCATAGGACTTCATAAAAAAGGCTAATAATTCTGATGTTGTTGATTTCCCAGAGTGAATACATTGGCAAACATGATGAGAGGCGTGCATGGATTACAGGCTTCAAGGGGACTGCAGGTGACAGCCATTACCTCCCTTCATTGCGTCTCCTGGCACACCAGAGGTGGTTAGAGTGGACTTGGCATAGCTAGCTCCTTAGCAGCCAGGACCCCAGGACCTAGGATCCAGAATCCCCTTCTTTTCTCCCTGCCTCCAACTTCTCTGCCACCCAGACACCAACATCTCTCAAAGCATAGTGGCCACCTTACTGTACAGAAAGGATGCAGAGGCCCTCTGGCTTCCTTGCCATGCTCACTGCCTCTGCTACAGCCAGGCCCAGCCCAGCACTCCTTGGGCTCCATTTCTGAGATAGTTGCTACTTATGGACCCATTCTTCCCTTCACCTGATGGCTCATTTGGAGATAAAGTTTTACTTGCAGGTCTTTTTACAGACAAGATCACTTTACATGGTGGAAAGAGAAAAACATAGAGACCCATAATGATGTCCCAGGGTCTGAAGGGACACCTGATGGTAGCCCATTAAATGCAATCTAAGCTTCCTTTGTTGATCCTCTAACATGCTTTCCTGAGCCTCAAGCTGTCCTCCCTTGCCCATCATAAGCCTTATTTCTTTGCCAAAGTTGCTGGATTTGTCTTCTCCACCAATCCTCAGCTAAGCCTCTGGCTTAGTGTCCCTATCAGCCACCAAGTCTTGACATTGAATCTCATCTTTCCAGGGAGTACCTACATGCAGCATGAGTTCTTTGGAGCTGGCCAAAACAGACCCTGTCTTCTCCCGCCAAAAGTCCTGATGACCCCCTCAACCCAAAGCAGAGAGGCCTGCCTCAGGACACTCTTTCTGCCAGGTTCCCCCAAAGCTCTCTCTGTTTTTTTCTGGTACCAGGGATAGAACTCAGGACCTTGCACTTGCAAGGCAGGTGTGGTGCCACTGAGCTAGATCTCCAACCCCTTCCCCAAGGTTCTCTTTCACATTTCCTGCCTTACTGCCTTCCAGTGGAGGAGACAAACTCTAGAGGCACCTTGTGACATTCTCAGAGCCCGCACCGTATCACACATCCACCATCTAAAGCTGTGCTCCTCACCTTCACCCTTACCTTCACCTCATCTCCAAGTTTCCCTGTTGTAAATGTATTGTATACCTAAAATGTACCAATTAATATATAAATTTTTAAAAATTTTTTAAAAAACCAAGTTTCCCTGTTGTGTCCCAGGTACTGCAGTAGTGACTATGAGGAAAGCAGCTGTCTGGACTGACAGTCGCTACTGGACTCAGGCGGAGCGGGAGATGGACTGCAATTGGGATCTCCATAAAGAAGGTAGAAAGCCACATGATTTTGTTCCCATCAAGGACATATGTGGTAGGACTGTCACAGGCAGAAGCCTGGCTAGAGAGCCTCAGGCTGGCCTGGCAGGCCACCTCTGAACTCCTTCCTGTCTTTCAGTTGGTATTACTCTTATTGTCTCCTGGCTGCTGGCTGAGATTCCTGCTGGAGGACGTGTGGGCTTCGACCCCTTCCTCATCTCTTTAGGTATATCCTTCCTTCAATTTCTGGGATTTGTCCTCACCAACAAGGGTGGCTCAGCTTCCCTAGAAGGTGAAGAAACACTTTCTTAGAAGGAGGGGCAATGTAACCATGAAGCTAAACTGTTTTGAAGATGTGGTTGCAGAATATTTTGCAACAAAGATAGATTCATGTGTTGTGTAATTTGTAAATGTTAAAAGAATGGATACAAAAATTTTTTAAAAAGTTATAAGTGCAGAAAGCCAACCTAGAAGACAGGGGATCATTATATGTAGTACATGAATAGACCCGGATGTCCTTGAACCTGGAACCATCCTCTGTGTCCTCAAACTACTCAGGGATGGTATTCAGAATCACTTAGAGGCCCTCTTTTGGAAAGTAGCTTAGAAGGGTCAAAAGAGTTGGGAGGGAATGCAGCTCGCTGAACTCCAGGCCCCAGATAACTGGTCCACCAATGACCTCAAAGGTGGCATGACCTCAGAGGTGGAATCCTCATGAACATGTAGTGAGAGGCTCCTCCTTCTGAATTGACTTCCTTGCTAGCCTGTCCAGTGGCTGAACATCACCATTCTTTTCAACCATAACATGGAATCCTGGTGAAAATGGTACCCAAAATAGGGAATACTCCCAGCCATTGGCACTTAAAAAGACAGTATTAGCCAACTGTTGGTGGACAGCATTGAGGACGGCCCAGGATAGCTCAGCTTGGAAAGCAGAAAGAGGAGAGGCACAGCCCCGTGGTGGGGCACACATTACAGAAGGTCCAGATTGCTGGGACAGGTTTGGGGCAGCTGGAGCTATAGAGGTGGAACTAGGGCAACTAGGAGCAAGGCTAATTTTATTTAAGCCACAGGTTTTCCTGAGTTGTAAATAGGCAAGGGGCAAGTGATTCCTTCCTGTCTCCACAGACTCCTGGAACAGTTATGACATGAACCTCCAGGGCTCCAACATACAGCTGGTATCCATCACAACCAACCTTGTAGACCTGGTGTGGGGCTCAGAGAGGCCCCTGGTACCGAGCGAACCCATCTATGCCCTGGAAACGGCATTCACAGGTGATTCAGCAAGCCCACTCTCCTTTCCAACTTATACCAACACAGATTCCCCCTAACATGGGTCCCTATTACTGCTCCTTTGACTGAAAAGGCACCATCAGAGGTACCAAAGCAATGGTTTGCAAAGCTTAGCAAGCACCCAAGTTTCCTGGGATGCTTGGTTAAAAGGCACATTTTTGGAGCCTCTCTCCACAGAGAGTCTTAGTCTGAAGGTCCCCAGACCATATTTAGAAAATTCTGGAATAAAGAGTGTCAGGATTTAAAGCAAAAGGCAGGGGGAAGAGAGGAAACAGGAGAGTCAGAAAAAGAGGGAACAAAACCCTGTGGAGAGAGAAAACATATGACATCCATTGCTTGTCTGGTAGTGGAGACTGGCTCATGTTGAACCATTCATCCCTTTCCTTCTGACTCTCCTGTGGTGAGATATTTACATTTGTGAGACGCCTGGGGTGGACAGGGGAAGTAAATAAGTGCAGGGTCAGTCTATGGCACAGATGAGTATTCAGGTTTTGGTTGGACCGCAAAGGAAAATTAACTGACCTAGAAGATTCTAATCTTGACCTCATTGACACCATCTAAATATTACACCATAAAAAATCAGTATGTGCTATGATTCTTGTAAGGGATAACTACAATCCCGACTAGGGGCTAGGTTACTGATTATGAATCAGCATGTTGGCTACAACCCCTACTTCTCTGGGGATTCTGAGAGAGCCAACAGGTTTGTACTAATAGTCACACGGGGGCCGGGGATTTAGCTCAGTGGTTTCGCTGCCTGCTGCACAAGCACAAGGACCCGAGTTTGATCCCTGGTACCAAAATAAAAAACAAACAAACGAACAATAGTCACACAGGGCAATCTGAGAGGCCCCTTTCCACATCCGAGTCCATACATGTTTCTGGTTTGGAAAGGAGTTGAAAAAGTAGGAGAGAGGGCCGGGAATTTAGCTCAGTGGTTCTGGCACCTGCCTCGCAAGCACAAGGTCCCGAGTTCAATCTCTGGTACCAAAAAAAAAAAAAAAAGAAAAGAAAAAGTAGGAGAGAAATTTCTAAACTGTAGCTATAACAAAAGTAGTGAAAATTGTGTCCAATTCTCTGTGTGTTCCAATGTAACTTGCAGAATCATTCTTTCTGCATCTTGACAGTTTTTAAAGAAACTTACTATCCAAGACTGATCATAGATAAACTCATTTTCCTGAGATAAAGAAGGCCACAGATATGCCAGGAAGCAGCAGGGATAACAAGAAAAATCCTACTAGGGCTTGGGACAGGTTCATATGGATTTTGTCACTTCCCAGGAGCGAGGGGATGCCAAGGCATCACAGGTTGCTAGTCTTTAAGGAAAAAGCTATCTGGAGCCAGAACTGGGCCTTGGAGGCCCAAGGACAGAGTTCAGCTTCAGGAAGCTTTGACAAGAAAGCTTTTAGGCTGCAGATTTTAAAGGAAGGGTAGAGGGGCAGGGACAAAGAACAGAACATGAAAAGTTAACTACTCAAAGGTAGCTGTGTGCATCAGACCATGTAAATTTTGTTCCTTTTGTTTTCTCAAAAATGTGTCATGTTTGTGAATCTTAAAAACATAATTCTAAGAAGCCAGTTAGAGAAGGCCACATATTATATGATTCCATTTATATGAACCATCCAGCATTGACAAATCCATAGAGACAGAAAGATTAGTGGTTTCCTGCGGCTGGAAGGAAGGGGGAATGGGGAGTGACTCCTTAATGGGTCCAAGGTTTCCTCTTGGAATGATGAAAATGTTCTACAAATAGTAGTGATGATTGCACAACATTGTGAACCATACTTAACGCCCACTGAACTATGCACTTTAAAATGGTTAAAGTGTTACATTTTGTTATGACTATTTTACAACAATAAAATAAACCTAAAAAAAGTTTATCATACCCAGAGTTTTGGTTCTTGTTAAATAGTTTTATCTGTTTGTATAAAGTTTGTAATGGCACTAAGTTATCATTTATGCTTATATCTGGGCCCTAGATACAAGCTTCCTAGAGAGGACAGCAGTGTAACACCGAGTGGAAGGACAGGTTTGGAGATTGACGATGTTATCAAGACAGTACAGTGTCTGCACAGATTAGTAGTTTTAGCCATGTAGCCAGACAGACCTGGGTTCAAATCCCAGTTCCACTCCTTGCGGCTATGACACTCAAGACAAGTCACTTTATCACACTAAAGGCTCAGTTTTCATATCGCTAAAATGGGACCGAGTGAGACTTAAAACATGAAGTGCTTAGTTAGCCTAATACCTGTGGTTTAAGTACTGAGATTACTGGAGGGGAGAGTTGAACATGGTCCCAGCCCTCTCCCTTTGCTCTTCAACTAGGGCAGCTCTCCGGATCTCTTTCTGCATGTTTATTTATGGGTGAGAAAGCTATACCAGACTTATTATATACCAAGACACCTTGCTACATGCTTTATAAATACTCATTTGAGCCTCACATCAACCCTGTTGAGTTAGAAACTATTATTGTATCCCATCCTCCTTTTCAGATGCTCAAAAGGAGACACAGAGGGTAAATAATTTGTCCACGGTCACCCAGCCAGTAATAGCAAAGCTAGGATTTAAGCCCAGTCTGGATCCAGAACTCATGTTATTAATCACTACATAAGTAAGAGTTTGTTTGAAGAAAGGTTTCTGCTCCTTTTTTAAAAAATGGAAAGCCAGGGCCATGGATTTAGCTCAGTGGTTCCATCGCCAGCCTCAAAAGCACAAGGACCCGAGTTTGATCCCCAAAAACAAAAACAAACAAGCAAACAAAAGGAAAGGCGTTATCTTAAGGGAGCCAAGTGCCAAATGTAAGGTGTGTCCCTTACGCTTTCTGTGGTCTCCTTTGCTTCTAGGGAGCACTTGGCAGGAGAAAGTATCCAACATCCGAAGCCAGATGCAGAAGCATAGCAAGGCTCCGACCGCTGTCCTTCTGACAGCACTTGATGAGACGGCCTGTGAGTGTGGATTTGTGTGCGTGGGTGGGTGCCACACCCTCCCCAAGTCTCCTGGGCCCTGAAGCACAGGGGTCTTCCCCCAAACAACCATGTTCCCACCAGTTGTGAGATGCAGTAACAGTGGCCCGTGGGAACCAAGAGGGGTAAGGGAGCATCAGCTCATACCTACAGAGTAATGAAACCAGGGGGTCCCCAAGCAAGCTGGGGCCACTCCATGGGCCACCAGGGGAACAGGCAGGCCACAGCAGCAGAGTGCATCTGTTTCCTTAAAGAGAAGTGGACCAGCAACGCCTCCCACCAGCCTGACCATAATCCCAGGACACTCACACCCCCAACTACAACACCCAGGATAACTCTACTTGGTCTCAACATGGCTCAGAGCTTTTTGCCCAATCCCTATGATTGGGCTTCAGACATCTCGGGGACCCACTGAAACTGTGTGCTCACTGTAGGTATCTGCATTTTTCTAGAGGGAGAATTTTACAGGGCTCATCAACATCTCATATACCTCCCCCCAAAGACTGAGAGGCATCCAGAGGCAGATGCTACAAATGTGCTGCTGGCAATCATTTGGGGCCAATGCAGACAGTGGGGCAAAGGTGTCAGAAATGCTTCCTCCCGGGCAGATCAGCTTCAAATGATCCCCACCGGTTCTCTTCCCAGGGCTCTTCAATCTTCGCAGCAGTGACATCCCCTATAACCCCTTCTTCTATTCCTACACACTGCTCATGGACTGTTCCATCAGGTACTGCTTTTCCTTGGCTTCTGTCATGAACTTCCTGCAACTTCTGCCCTCTCATTGCCTCACCTCTGATGCCACCCCAATATACAGTCTTGGTGCTGCCCATGAGCTTGGCACCTGCCCCTAGCCTTCTGTTGGCTGCTCCTAACCTTCTGACTTCTGCTTCCAAGAAATTCCAAATTTGGGCTGCTTAGTTTCTTACACTGGCTTCCTCTGACTTTCAGGAACAAGGGAACTCTGTGAGCCTCTGGTTCTTTGTTTTTTTTTAAAATTAAATTCTTTTATTGGTACATTGTAGGTATACAACACAATTACATTTCTCATTGGGAATTGTACCTTTACATAATGCATCT